>OX596264.1:4760966-5024888 GCA_951394255.1 Polyploca ridens | reverse complement strand
CCATGTTAACTGCACGCAATAAAGTCAATAAGTGACGACACGGAACTTTAATTTTAAACGCACGTCATCGTCTGAAACTATGCATACAAGCCATCATGAACCCTGTTAACATTGCATTAATTGTCGTGTTTCAAATACATAGCGACACTTCAAAACACAAATAATGGTCGTGTTCGCAGAAAACATGCAATGTATTTCGTACGCTATGTTTATTTTGGTTTAGCAGGCGTTTTCTAGTAACAGTCTTATACGTTTTAGCTACGAAGAAATAACTTGAGGCAAATTAATAAAACACTTAAAAGGATGTCCTGAAATACACGAGTGGCTGGCATCGTGCCAGTTGCTGCGGTCATCTCTTAGATTAGAACTAACATGGCTGCTTAACTTGATAACCTTATACTATTTTTATATATTATCCGGCACCTGTGTGGCCTATTTAAGAAATTTATTATAGGATTTTGGCAATCTATCTCTATATATAAAAATGAATCCCTATTTCTCTTGGTCACCACGTCATAACTTGAGAACAGCTTTACTGATTGCATCCATATTTTTATTAGTGTTTTAATACGTAGTTTATAGAAGGTTCTTACGAAAAAAAATAACAAAGTTGCGTGTGAAACCACGGGGGACAGCTAGTATATGTTATATTTATTAAAAAAAATTTTTTACTTTTCGATTGAGATGTTTATATCCCCGTGTCTTCCCGTAATGATTTTTATGTTTTTCACTGGAATTAGTAGACATCTAATTTTATCGACAAGTGACAAAATTTTCGAGCCTTGAGTAACTTTGTGTAGGAAGTTTGGTTACTTATTAATTTGTTTATTTTCTATTGAGTAGCTACGTAGTAGTAGCTACCTTGATTTTCTGAACCTTAGATCGGCAGCAAATTTCCGTTCTCCATGCTTTAAGTCACGCTCCGTTGCCTATTGTGCAACTTTCATATCTAATTCATTATAATCTTCCTTTACTTCTCCATACTTAAGTTTACTTAATTCCTTACTTTCGGTAACTTACATATATAGATTAATTCAAGTTAAAGATGCGGTGCGGCATTTGGTTACGAAATAAACAAGATGCGCCAACATCGGTAGACAATTATTCATTACGTTCAAAGCCCTTAAACTTTTGAGGTCAACGCTTTTATTCGACCCGCGTGTCGAATCTCAAATTTTATTATTTACTTTTGTATACAATCATTTAGTTTTTAATAATACGCAATACTTTCTTCTACATGGAAGTCGTAAAGTTGATGCTTGTGTAGAAGTTCCGCCGTAACTACTGAATCAATTTGTATGCAAGTTTGTTTGGGTGTTACATCAATGCTACTGGATAAGGTTTTTATTACATTACAATCGAAAATCATATATTTGATCTCTACAATGAGGATTGACTAACCTTAACTTTTTTATGGGTTTGCTGCGAATTTATTCGATTGGTACAAGCTGTTATTTATTCTCAAAATGTTATAAGGGATATATGATTGGTAACAAACTAATATACATTATCTTTGTTTTACAGATAACTCAACAGCTCCTAAGAAATAATGGAATGCTTCGATTAGGTAAGTGATTTAACTTATAATAACTTCAGTTTTCATCGTAGCGATATCTTCCAGTTACACGGAGAATTAGTTCATACGTAGATAGACAGATGGCGCCACAATATCTTGAATCACACTGACGAAGTCCAAGACCACATCTGTCTAACTGTCCAACATCTGGACTTTGCTGGCTTTTATTTTCAGTCACATCATTACTTACCATGGTGGGATGGTAAAAACAAGCCTATCGACAAAAAAAAACACGTTAACTTACAGAATTTTGGAAGTGAACCGTGAATCACATTGTCTTTGCCCACGGTTGAGTTAGCCCAGCGGTGGTTAACTCGCAGTGGCTCAAAACAAACTCATTTAACGCTCCGTGGCTCACAAGATATTACTTTAGACAATCTACTTTCGGATTATTATGACAATTGCAGTGTAAATGGTGTAATTCTTGTGGGAATTTTATTTAAATTTTCTTTGTGAGTGCATGATAACCTGGAGCTGTAATTGGTGTTCTTTTTTAAATCACTTCTTCAGGTCATTGATGATCGATGAGGGTTTCAGCTTTATTCGACCATATCCTTGGGGCGGGAACGAGCTCTGTTTCGAACTCTCGTATTACTGCCTTAGCTCTTAATTGTTGTCCCATTTATAAGCCGGAGGAACTGCTGAGTTTCTTGCCGGATTCTTCTCAGTTGAAGGCCGAGTTCCGAACCGTTGGTAACTTCAGTAAATTTGACCTTCATAAGTGCCCTTCTGGGGCCTAAATTGAATAAATGGCTTTGACTTTGACTTTGACTTTGAACAACATGTTGTCTTCTAAAAAAAATACAAAGGTAAAATTTAATTTGCACAAATTATTTTCAGCCATTGATTGATTGCAATTTTGATTTTAATGGCGTATAAAACTGGCTTATTGGGAACGAAGCGAAAGCCATCCAAGCAACCATTTTGATTGGCTGCGCAGTGCCAGCCAGTTTACAATCCTGCCTAGAACAATTATGTTTACTAATATGCGCAATACGCCCCCAGGGTGAAAGTGATACAGGCGTGCAGGTGATGGCTATCGTGGAGTGAGCGATAAACGGAACTTTGTTCATATACATAAAAGTCCTCAAAATAAGCATACGGCCCGCCTGGTGGTAAGCGGTTAAATGGATAGGTACTTGGAACTCCCGGGGCATCACTCACGGGCTACCGACCTTTTCCCCCTTCCAATGTTTGGTAAAGCCTGTGGGTAAAGCACAGAAAGCATTGAATCAAATCACAACCCCGATTGGGGCGCGTGGTACTCCTTGCCTGTACCTTCCGAACCGGTATTAGAGTATTAGAGTCAGACTTTTCATAAGTTCCTGCGAAGGTCTATTTGAATAAATGATTTTCAATTAGATTTTTTTTAATTTGAATTTTTTACTTTGAATTTGTGGCAAAGCCGAACCATCGAAGGTATATAACTGTAAGTTGACTGATCGATTAGTAAGTGTATTTATCAGACATTGACATCCATGTTGTTTACTATAGGTTGAAAATATGGTTAACGTTATTTCGGTACAAATATCCACCGCACCTTTATTTAAATGTCCAAACATTTTTACAGTGTCGTATGCGTTGTTTGACTACACGGAAAAGCTTTTAAAAGAAGTTGTATTTATGCATTCTTACTTAGAATCAGTTTCTTCCCTATTTTTACTGATATCAATTAAGAACTCGGTCTATCTAATCGAACTTAATGCACCAGAATATAAATCGCTTCTTTGGCAAGATTCTTGATATTGATTTATTATTGGATAAAATCAAAGTAGATATTTTATGTTTTACAGAGACGTGGCTTAAACCAGAAACTATGATTTTTAATATCAAAAACTTTTTAGTTGCCAGTATATTCAATAGGTCGTCCGCAGTAGGCGGTGGCTCAATTATTCTTTTGAATAATGACTTGAAATTCAAGGAACGTAAAGACATTTGTAGTCTCTCAGTTGAGCGTGTTTGTGAGGTGTCTTGTGCAGAGTTAGAAAGCTATATAATTGTTTGCGTGTATAGGCCACCAGCGTCAAATTTCTCATTGTTCTGCTCTATTATAGAAGATATACTTCACAAATTATTAAATTCTAGCAAATCAATAGTTTTATGCGGTGATTTTAATATTGATATTCTTACCAACTCAACTGAAAAATATAATTTTGTTGCTTTGCTTAAATCATATAACTTAGATTTGTTGTTTAATGAGCCAACACGGTCAACCGCCACTTCGTCTACTTGCATAGATAATATAGTAAGTAATTGTAGTATATTAGGTAAATCAATTATAAGTGGTGTCCGTTCTGATCATATGGCTCAGGTTGTTGAATTGCCCTACAAATTGAAAATTTCTAAGGTAATTAAAGAAATTAGACCTACTACAAAGGTAAGACTGAATAATTTTAAAAATAATTTGGAAGAGAAACTAAATAGTGAGATTTATAGTAGTAATGACCCCAATGTCTTGTATAATGGTTTATTGTCTAGTATTTGCAATGAATTTAATAAATCATGTCCTATTAAAAAAATTAAAGTAAACAGTAAACTGGAATTTAGTGATTGGGCCACTAAAGGAATTAGGAAAAGTAGGGATACGCTGTATGAACTTTATCATTTAAAATCAAGCACGAGTGATGAGAACTTCCATAGCCACGTTAGAAATTTTTCAAAAATGTTTAAATTAGTGTGTATTCGAGCAAAATCGATATACTTAAGTAATAAAATAGGTAAAGCATCTAATAAAATCAAGACAGTCTGGAATGTTATTAATACGGAAACTGGTAAAATGAATAATAAAAACGGACAGCCTTCGTTAAAAATTAATGATAAAATTGTATCAGATAAGTTAGAAGTAGCCACTGCGTTTGAACATTTTTTCTCAAGCATACCAGGGGTAACTACTCAAAGTCTCAACTCTTGTCCCGACATGGCTGAGGCTTTACTTGAACAACATATTCACGAATCATTCCCCAGTTTTAAATTTAGTTACGTTACTGCTAGTGATATCTTAAAATCATTTAATTCTCTTAATCTGAAATGCACCGAAGACTTATGGGGATTATCAGTAACGATTTTAAAATCAATAATAACAGTAATTGCACCTTTAATGTCGGATATTTTTAATGAATGCATTGATCAGGGTTCTTTTCCAGATTTAATGAAGTTAAGTAAAGTAGTGCCAATTTTCAAGTCCGGGTGTAAAGATAATCCTTCTGATTATAGACCAGTATCCGTACTTCCAGCACTTAGTAAAATCTTTGAAAAACTATTGCTTAATCAAATGTTAGGCCACTTTAATAAACATAAGATACTACATAGTCATCAGTTTGGTTTCACGAAGGGGAGATCTACTTCAGATGCGGCTGCAAAATTATTGAAACACATATATGAAGCTTGGGAAAATTCACAAGATGCAATTGGCATTTTTTGTGATCTATCCAAGGCCTTTGACTGCGTTGACCACCGTACTCTGCTCCTTAAGCTAAAATATTATGGTATTCGTGAGGCGGCTCATGATCTTGTTCTATCTTATTTAAGTAATCGCCAACAAAAGGTAGGAATTTGTGATACAACATCGAAGGGATCTTTAGTTAAAATGGGGGTACCCCAGGGTTCAATACTAGGTCCATTTCTATTTCTAGTGTATATTAATGATTTACCATCTGTTGTAAACGGTCTCTCAGATATAGTCTTGTTCGCTGACGATACTTCATTTATTTTCAAAGTAGATAGAAAAGACAAAGAACTTATTAAAGTAAATGATACCATGTCAATAGTCTCAAAATGGTTTGCTGTAAATAATTTGTTATTAAATTCTAGGAAAACTAAATGTTTAAGATTCTCCCTTCCAAATGTAGTGCAAGTAGACAGTCAGGTATTAGTAGATGGCATCAGTTTGGAATTAGTTAGTAAAACAGTATTTTTGGGTATCACATTGGATAATAAATTGCAATGGGGTCCTCAGATAGAATCATTAGCTGGTAAATTAAGTTCTGCTGCATTTGCTGTTAGGAAAATCAAACAATTGACGAATGTCGAGACGGCCAAATTAGTTTATTTTGCATACTTCCATAGCTTTTTATCTTACGGCGTATTACTTTGGGGATCTGCAGCAGATATTGAGACTATTTTTATATTACAAAAAAGAGCAATTCGTGCAATTTATAGTATGGGTGCTCGTGAATCATTAAAGGAATTATTTAAGGAAATAAACGTTATGACCGTACCATCACTTTATATCTATGAAAATATAATGTACATACGTAAAAACAAAGAAATGTATAAAACAAAAATGGAGACTCATAATATCAATACAAGACAAAAAGAGAAATTAGTTGTTCCGTATTTTAGACTAGCTAAAGTTCGTAAGTCATTTCTTGGCAATAGTGTGCGCTGTTATAACAAAATACCACTTGCGGTGACCAAGATGACTGATTTTAAATTTAAATCACATATAAAAAAAGTTCTGAAAGAAAGAGCTTATTATAAAGTAGCCGATTATATTGAAGATAAAGATGTCTGGAAGTAGGTAGCTGCACTCTGCACAAGTGCACCTTGCTCATACTTATACAAAAGCCAGTAGGTCAATAATTGTGTTTTGTATTTTTAAGGTTATTATTTTTTATTTATTTTCTTGTTCTTTTTTCGTCTGTATCTATGCTTAGGTATATCTTTTTTATTTTTAATTATTTGGAAAAAAAAAGCCAAACATAGTCAGATTGTCCAAAAAATATATAAAAAATGTAACCTTGCTGAGTTTCTTGCCGGATTCTTCTCAGTTGAAGGCCGAGTTCCGAACCGGTGGTAACTTCAGTAAATTTGACCTTCATAAGTGCCCTTCTGGGGCCTAAATTGAATAAATGGCTTTGACTTTGACTTTTGAACTAATTTTAATCACATCACATCTATTTCTTACAAACATTATTGAAAAAGAAAAGAACATATATTTAAAGCAGTCAATAATTCAGTATAAGTATTTGCCGTTTTCAGTTGCGGGTAAATAGACTTAAACAATATTGATGGCGACTAAATGCTGAAATTAAGCAATGGACTAAGGTGACAGGACTTAATTTCTTACATCCCTTTCTTATGGTCTTTGTTAGAAAGAGACATAGTGAGACTAAATTAGTTTAGTTGTAAACAACAGAATCAGCACCATTAACCATTGAAGTATTCATCCATAAAAAACTTAAACTAAATTTTAATTAAACCTATCAGGTTAACTATTTTATTCCCCTGCCAGCTTTAATTTGACCATAGATTATGTAGTTAGCGAATTGAGCAATATACAAACATACTAATAGAGGCCATTAGACAATTCGGTTGCGAGGACAATATGGACGCTCGGCCTTGTAGGATTTAGCTGCTACAGTTCATTAACCCGCGTTCCAAATAAAGATGGAATTCCAAACGTTAGCGTAAAGACCAATTTAGCTTGGACAAAGTTTTGTCTTATGACCATAGCTGTTTGCGTGAAGCTCTACCACTTAACATAGGAGTATCTTCTAAAACTAATATTGATCTTAACTTAATGTAATAAATATTCCTTCTTTTGTTTCAAAGTTTACCACTACCAGGTACAGTAGTACCCAACTGATATGGCTTACCGATATACCTGCGCAGAAGATACTTTTTGAACTATTTCAAAGCGCGGGAAACCGCTATTGGTCGGCAGCTGTCGCCCTAAAATGAACCTTAAGCATACTCAGTTAAGGAATATCCACTGCTAAATCTAGGTCAGATTTCCAGTGAATTTGACCACAGGCGCTATCGCGGAAGAAAATAAACTTCATAGATTTTGCTTGAATGCTTTAAGACTCTTGCGTTGCCCTAGACTCTCTAGATTGATTAGTCAAGAGGGCTTCGGCTTAACTAGCTTAGTCCTCGTGCGGCAGAATAGCAGAAAATTGGAACTAAATTCAATTACACGGTACAGTCCACCATCTATCTTATATCATATCATTTATCTTTCGTATATCTACTAAACGTAACAAACCTCCGCATTCGCAACTTTGGGCTACCAACTAACTCCTATTCATGTCAAAAACTTAAATCTCATTGCCTAAATAACAATAGAAACGCAACAATGGGACTAAAGAGCAATTATGCCTACCGGTTATCCAAACAAGACAAGAAGTAATGAATATGTATGCGCTTCCGACGCGTACGCATTCGTAGGTGTCCGATTATGAGGTAACAGTGGTACAGGAGTTGTGCGGATCTTAGCTCATAGATTATTTAGTGGTGATGTTATAGTGGTATATTATAATGATACTGCCTGTGCCTGCACTCGCCGGTGTTTTCTGGCAGTTTGTTTGCAAAGTTTTGCAACACATTGGCGATTGGTTATGTCCATTGGCAACGATGGCCACTTTCTATCAGGTGAACCGTCTGGTTACTTGCCAGCCTGGTAAAATGTTGTTAGCAATAACTTGAATAATTTTGTTGTTAGTATTATGTGTTATTTAATTAATCACATTGTCTATGGGTAGGGTTACCAGATGGAAAATTGAAAAGTCCTGGCAAAAAGCCTGATTTCCAAAGTCCTGAGATAACAAAAGATTCGCGGATTCTGTTCATCCAAGTTTTCTAAAATCCGGCCACAATCCTCCTCTCACCATGCTGAAAATCTTGAAATCTCAGGACAAATCCTGAGATATGGTAACCTTATCAATGAGGGACTAATTTCTGAGGCTACAGCTGCAAACGATTGTGTTTATGGGGACCATCGCAGTTACCATGATTGTATCTTTACTTTGGTATATTCTCTTATACCCATTTTATCGGCTAAGGATAAAAACATGATTCCTATTTGATATAGGGTGTCACGGTAGAGAATTGATTATACTATTGTTTATCAAGTAGAAGACTAGACTTGGAGGAAGTCCTTTGTCAGAACACACTTGTGTCACATCTGCGTCATATCTATGGCTGGTTAAGGTAAGTATAACTGACAGACGTATGCGTGGGCGCTGCTGCAGTCAGCTGCAACTGCCAATGTAACTGTCGTCTGCGGAGGCAGCGATGACTCTCATATTGTCTCATCCGTTATGTAGAACACTGCGTGTTACATATTTAGAGGCGGTAAGAGTACTTGGTTAAGCTCGTTCTATTAGAATTTCAACACTGTCTACTGTGTAATTTTTAAATTCAAAATCTTTCCCATTCTCAGACATTTTATCAATTGTCTTAGATTCTTCATCTGTATTATCATTAGTCTCACTAGATAGAGCTCTCATTTGATCATCATCCAGTTTGTCGCCCTCAGGATGCAGTTCACGTTTCTCCTGATACCTCGTATAAGGTCTCTTCAGGGGCTCTACCCCGTATCTTTGGTGGTAATCGTAACGAACACTATTAATCAATCTCATCCAATCAGGGTCTACCGCGTCATTGGATGAAATCATTTGTGGTATTCGTCATGATCACCACCAAAGATACGCGCGCGATAGTCCGGCAGGTATCCGAATTGAGAAAATTTTCGAATTCAATGAAATGTTCAGTTAAATAAAATTGTTAAGTGTAAAGTCAAAATCAATCAGTTACCACCTATTTGCTAATTGAATTACACAATAGAAGGGGAAGCATATAAAATCCGTGTATCTGGTATAATCCGTTGACGTCTGTACACAAACACATTACCATGGTTTATCGGTTGCATTACATGAGCTCACATCCGAAATTAATCCGTTAAAATGAAACACTTATCGAAGTATGACGTCAATGTTATTTCTTTATAGATAGCTAATGTTATGAAATAATCAGGTGTCTACTAAGAATAGAATATTCTGAGAACATAATTAAATGAGCTGACACGTCAAACGCATCATTAAATTTCATAGAGCGGAATAAAATAATGTGAGACGCAGATGAAAGACTTCATTTTTGTATTTTTGTAGTCTGAGACTCCTGAAATAAAGTCATGCCCTGAAGTCACTCAGTGCATTTTCCAATAAGGTAATCCGATTATTGTCATTTTTAGAAATTTTGTAAGCAAAACATATCTAGTGACTGATATATCAACGCAGTTCCTTACATAAGGCAGGCTAAGGAACAGTTTTTCAAACTCACTTAGAAATAGGAAATCGCAGGCAGAAAACTAGTATGTATAATATAATTGATTAAAACCTATAAAATAACCAAGTTCAAAATTGTGCTGCAGTGTTATTTACTAAAACTAACTTAATCGACAAGTTAGAGTGTAGCTAAAACATCTTTGACGTTAAATTGTTTAGAGAAAACTGCAACCAATCACTAAATCATGATACTATACAAGTAACACCACAAGTTTTATAGTTTATTCATTTCTATATTAACTTCAGTTTTTATGTATTTCCACTTCAAAAGAAAATTCATTTCACATAACAACTTAGCCGGCCATCATGTGTATCATACGTAACATACCCTATGTTTACATAGATTTCTCCCGTAATACCATCACTAGGGTATAGCCACCGCTCATTTGCAACTCCTACTTGCCTCTTCAAACGGAACTAACGCGTATTTAATGCTTATGGTTCAAACACACGTTACGAAGTTATACTGACTTTATTCGACCTAGCTATTACTTAATACCCTTCAAGTTTCACACTTCACAAAGTTTTCTTATCGTAAGTACAAATGAATGCAGGATTTTCAATGTTTTGTTTTTCTGATGCTTAAAACTCCTGTCCTACAATTAAGGGCTTTAACCAGTTGTATCTGATTTCCAACACACGTTCCACCCTGTTAATAGAGTTTAATAAAATGAATGTTGTCATTTGTAAACATGACATTTAAACTGAGAAATGAGGCAACCTTAATTGCAAGATAGGGTGATGGACAAATCACTTGTCATTCCATTCAAACACATCCTACATATTTTATGGTTGAATCTACGTTGGAGCTTCTGATGTTGTATTTAGCGTTACTACCTTTCAATATTAACTGGTTCAATATTGAATTAAAGAAATTTGTACTCAATAGAGTACAAGTTTTTGGAGTCTACATAGATATCACAACAGACATTGTCAAACTAATCTGATGTTCCTGTAAATATTTAAAATTCAAATTCAAATTCTTTATTTGCAATACAGGTACATATAAAAGGTGGTACAAGTTCTTTTAACTTGTACCGTTGTGTGTTTTTGTGTATTTGAATAGGTTTCACTGTATTCGCCATGTGTGGCGTGCAAGTTGTCGCTGCCGACAATAAAATTGGTACACTAAAATATAAATTAATTATTAGAAATACAATTCAATACAAAAAATAATATCAATACAATTACAATGAAATAAGATTAACAACAACAAGAAATGCAATGTCAGAAAAATATTTCAATTTCAAAGGTTTGTTTCTTGATTATAAGATCATCGGTCGATATTGCGGCATCCCTTAATGTGGCTTTAGCTGTTTTCTCCAGTTTTATAAGTGCAAAACTAATTCGCCTTCCTTTTAAAGTAACATTAGAATAAGCTTTAGGTGTCTCTATACACCGCCTCTTATAAAACCTCTGATTTTCTATTTATAAAAAGCATTTCAATTACTTCAACACCATATCCTGTGATTCAAGTTATACCAGCCTCATAATAATATGCATGTGTGAATAAAAAAGGAAGACCGGAAATCTCATGATGCGATCGTAGTTTCTGCAAAAAGTGAGATTAACTTTTTTCTCGTGGATCATTGACTGTTTGATTTAAAATTGAAAGCGTTGCCGCTGTTTATCGCTTATACTTACTAACTTTAATCTATTCTATCTATTTATATCTATCTATTTGCCTTTGTATGTATTTCTTTACAGCAGACATGTATGTACAGCGTCCAGTTTAGCCCATAACGATACGTTTGTATTTCTACCGTTCTAATAATTACTGTACGTATCCTCCAGCCATTTATAATTCTAGAATCATATTCCACTGTTTATTTGTCTAGTTTTAGCGTATGCCAAGCAATTCCGTTCTCGATTGTACATGATAACTTCAGACGTTTGTTGTAGCAAACCCCAAGAGCATGCATTTAAATAGATCAGTTTACAGAACCGGGCGTAGCTTGATTAATGAATGGTACATTATGCAAATCACCATACAGCCTAGTTGCAACTGCATTCCAGGCTCGACTGAGGCAGAATAGCAACGCAGATGCGAATGGGTGACTAACTTAGTAACTCATACTGGAAATTTACACTTCTCTACTATTAGCATCGGTGATTATCATAAAAAACGTCATCAATAAACCCTGCCTTTTTATCTAAAATGTTTACATTTCATATGAAATAAATATTTTTGAAACTCTTTTTATATGATAGTGTTATATAGGGACGGTGACAAGTGAAACGCTTGCTGCTTGAATACGTACTGACGTTTATTGCGAACACAATTATATAGAAGGAGTGGGCGCAGCCACTACTACTAGATGTATAGCTACATACATAACATTTCTCCCCCTTTAGTGAACACAAGTTAAACATTCATACAAAATAATGGCTTATAATTAACCCTAGGGACCGGACGTAATAACCTGTTTGTCGATGTCAATCTTGGCGGTAGGTTATGCTCAATTGGACTCGCGTTACTATTTTCCATCATCTCCATGGGCGTGGTTTCTGTGAGCTGTCCCTAACTCGGTGAGGTAGTCTGCTTACACTCACTTTCTCCTTCTCCCTGGCGGACATGTTCCTCGCTGGCAGGCTCGGTTGCTGTCGGCGTGGCCGCACTTGTCTCGACATCGTCATCACCGTCAACAACAGAATTATTATCATAAAATTGCTCGTTGTTATTGTTGTCCGATCCATTGCAAGGTATGAGTTGATTTTTGTGTTTCTTAAATTGTACTAACGTTACACAATCTTTTACCATATACACTGTTTTACCCATTTTCCTTATTACAATACCTCTATGCCAAGTAAATTTATTGTTTAAATGATTTTTCTTATACATTACTTTATCTCCTGGATTAAAACATTTTTTGTTCTTTCCCCCATATGCTTTACTCTGTAAACACTGATTATATTTTACAATTTCCGCGAGAGTAGTGGATGAGTTCGGCACCGGCGGTGTTGTTGGATTTAATAAGTCCAAACGCGAACGAAGTTTCCTACCGAAAACTAACTGGGCAGGTGAAGAGCCTGTTGTAACATGTACGGAATTCCTATAATCGAAAAGGTATTTCAATAAATGTTCGTTATTTTGTTTTGAATTGGTACTAGTTAATAAACAAGACTTAATACCCTTTTTTACCACTTTTACATAGCTCTCCGCTTGACCGTTACTAGCCGGATGATATGCGGGAGATGTCACATGCGATATTCCATTTATTGTACAAAATTGATTGAACTCTTCCGAAACAAAACATGTGGCATTATCACTAACTAGAGTATGAACAAGACCGAACCTCGACATAAACTCATATAATTTACCTACAACCGCAGCCGAAGAAGTACAATTCATTTTGTATACTTCGATCCACTTGGAATATGCATCGACGATCACTAAGTATGACTGATTATTTATGGGACCGAGAAAGTCAATGTGTATTCTGTAAAATGGTTGAGGTGGGTATGGCCACGCCGCAAGCGGTGCTCGTGCCGGAGACGATCTAAGCTGAGAACATATATTACAACTGCTAATCATTACTTCGATAGCCTTATCGATGCCGGGAAACCAAAACCTACTCCTAGCTTCCGCTTTGCACTTCACAATTCCCAAATGTGATTTATGCAGTTCTAACAAAATTTTATTTCGCAATTTATGTGGTATTAAAACTTTATGGCCGCGCATAACTATACCATTTTCGTAAGAAAGTTCGTTCTTACACAAAAAATACGGACTAATCATTTGATCCGTAATTTTTTTAGGCCATCCATTTAAAATATACTTAGATACCTTACTTAACTCCAAGTCTGTCGTTGTTGCTATACGTAATTCATTTTGTGTAATCGGTAAACTAGAATCAACAACAAAATTAACATAAGAAGCCCTATCCTCGATAAATTCTCCCGTTTCATAGCCCTCCTTGTAGGGTGAGTCATAGCTCGCACGGGATAGATAATCTGCGCAGTTATCAGCGCTGCGAATATACTCAATTTTATAGTTATAGGCACTTAAAAACATGGCATACCGCTGCAACCTATTAGCTGAAACCTCGGGTATTCCGCGATTTGGCCCGAAAATCGTTGTTAATGGTTTGTGATCTGTTTTCAGTATAAATGGAACAGATCTACCATACAGGTATTGATGAAAGCGACGCACGCCGAATATAATCGCAGTTGCCTCTTTTTGAATCTGTGAATATCTCTTTTCGGCTGCATTTAACGTGCGTGACGCAAACGACACCGGGCGCTCAACGTTATCCTCGCCAACCTGTGATAATATCGCCCCTAGCCCACTCGGTGAAGCATCTACCGTTAAAATAACTTTCGCGTTCATATTAAAATGAGTCAAAACTCGATCTGAACCCAGTAACTTTTTAATTGTTTGAAATGCCATGTCGTGTTCTTTATCCCAAAGCCATTTACTTTGTTTTTGTAGTAAATTATACAAAGGTCTGAGTATTGACGATGCATTGGGAACAAAATTTCTATAATAATTCACCAGACCCAAAAATGATTGTAATTTGTTTACATCTTTTGGAACTGGGGCGTTTAATATGGCATTAACTTTCTGAGGTGACTTTTTCAACCCGTGTTTATCAACTATATAACCTAAATATTCTACTTCTTTTCTAAAGAAGTCACATTTGCTTTTTTGAAGCGTTAAACCTGCATCTTGCAGGCGTCTGAGTACGGAATGTAATCTACTTAAATGTTCTGACCTGTTACTTCCGGTCACCAAGACGTCATCAAGCATACATAGTACGCCTTCCATACCGGAAAGCACGCACTCCATAACACGCTGAAATATAGCCGGTGCGCTGGCTAAACCGAAACTTAATCTCGTAAATCTAAACAAACCCCTATGCGTGTTGATACAAGTAAGTTTTTGTGACTCCTCATCCAGGACACACTGTGCATAAGCCTGTGAAAGGTCTAATTTACTAAATTCTTGTCCTCCGTGTAATTTAGTAAATAATTCCTGAGCAGTAGGTAAGGGATATTGCTCGACTAACAGCTGTTTGTTAATAGTCACAGAGTAATCGGCACACAACCGAAGCGAGCCGTCCCGCTTCAATACTGGCACCACCGGTGATGCGTAGTCGGAGTACTCAACCGGTTTTAATATGCCTATGCGTACGAGCCGATCTAACTCCTTATCTATTTTATCGCGTAGTGCAAAAGCTACCGGCCGCGGCTTAAAAAAAATCGGTTTGGCGTCCTTTCTTATATTAAGCCTTACTTTATATTTATTGAACGTTCCTAGTTCATCTGAGAATACATTAGGGTATTGTGACTTTAATTTCTCGACGATAGTTAATGGATATTCACAGTAATTCATCGGCAACAATTCTAATTTATATAAAGAAATAAAATCTCTGCCTAAGAGCGGTGGCCCGCCGTCGCGAATAATATGCACATTTAACGTATAGGTTTTGCTTGTATAAGTAAAAGGTAACCGTGCAATGCCAACACAATAAATGTAATTACCGGTATAAGTCAATAATCGTTTATTACTCTCTGATAATGACACATCTTTAAAAAGCTTTAAATACGTTTGTTCGGAAATCGCAGTAACAGCTGACCCACTATCTATCTGAAACTTCATTCGCACTCCTCGGACATGAACTATTTCCGTCATGGGTTCTCCATTTAATGTGCGAATATTATAAAACTCACCATCATCGCCGTTCTCACCAGTACTCTCGTTTTCTAAATACGATATCTTTTTACACATCCTACGCAAATGCCCCTTTACATTGCACTTTTTGCATTTATAATTAGCAAACCGACACTGCTCTGAAGTGTGATTTTTAAAACCACAAACTGAACACAACACTTTATCACTAGCACTATTTTTGGATCCAATTTTGAATAATTGATCGGGTTGCGGCGGTCGCTGCTCCTGCACGTGCCATTCGCACGCTTTCTGCAAGCTCCACTGCCTTTGCCAGTGTTAACTGTTTTGGATCCTTAGCGAACAGCTTCTCTCGCTCCGCTCCCGGCAGCATTCCCATTATGAAACGGTCTCTTAATGCTTCCTCCACGTTTTGGAATCCACAGTCTGCTGTCAGCCCGCGTAGTCTCGCCGCCCATTGAGGGTAGGATTCTCCTTCATTTTGCGTTGTGATATAAAACTTATACTTTTCACTAAACCCACATGTTTTCGGAGTAAAATGATTATCCAAAAGTTTGATTATATCTTCATACGGCACGGTTTGAAGTTCCTTGGGCAACGCCAAATCTGTTGCTAGCTTATACGTAGCCTCGTTAAGCGCGCTCAGTAGGATCGCCCGACGCTTGATGCCTTTGGTATCCGTGGTTTCGTTCACATCGTTCGCGATTAACCATTGCGTGATCCGACCCTTATACACTTGCCACTTTTGTGAATTATGGTCAAAACTGGTCAAAATTCCAAATTGAGACATTTTATCACAATTTTTACTTTTTTATTTTTGATGCGTGGGTAGTACGTCGCCAATGTTATATAGGGACGGTGACAAGTGAAACGCTTGCTGCTTGAATACGTACTGACGTTTATTGCGAACACAATTATATAGAAGGAGTGGGCGCAGCCACTACTACTAGATGTATAGCTACATACATAACAGATAGGTACTCTAATCTTTAATTATAAACTACTTTCATCAAAGATTTTTCCGTAAGTTCTGAAATATTGCATGCCATCTTATCAACACTCAGGAGCTCTAGAACTCTGCTTTCTTTATGCAGTCCGTCTTGTTTATCAATTTTCATAGAGTCTATTTCAAATATATAGCATAAACAAATATCTATGGTAGTGGTGCGAGCTGTCGTCAGTACCGCTGGTAGTCGTAAACATTTATACCGTGTTTGCACTCTGATTGGAATCAAATTGAATTTCGCCAGAGAAAGCAGCGTTAAACAGTTGACGGCACTTGTATGCATATTAAGGGTTTATTCAAGTCATGGTTGGATGTGGTATGACACTGAACTTGCATTCATTATTGCGATTTCTAACTAAATTGGTATCACTCGTTAAGTTGTCTTGTCCAACAATTTCATTTGAATTAGGTAGAATCTGGTCGCTAATGGTTACTCCACGCTTGTAGAAACTGCATCTTTAACTCTTACTGTACTCTCCAATACGTTTGTCAACTGCTTCACTAATAACCTTCTTGAAGTCTTATTCACATTTACAACAGGTTGTAAAATCATAAATTTCTACAATTTGATAAGAATCTGCATTGTGTTCAACAATTGCGTCATAAGCTTCTTTAAAGCATTTGGGTTGTGACACATCCATATCTTCGTATAAACACGGTACTATTGCCTCCATTAATTCAGCCACATGTCACTATTTATTACTAGATTTGTACATTTGTATAGAATAGCCAAGTTCTTGAGTAAAGGGAGAAATGTTAATAGGATTTGTGTGTATTGATCGCGTGAATTATGTTGTTTTGAATATCATTTTATTGGCCGAGCTTTATAGTCAAGGTAAAGTTATCGGTTGCATGTGGAAATGTAGTCTTTATAAAGCCTCGTTTTATGCTACTCGGTACTTAAAGGATATCATTGAATTTCCTATGTTGACGACATTTTGTGAAATGCCTATACAGTTAGTGCAATACTGGTAATGAAATACTGCTCCTATCAATTTGGTGATATGTAAGCATTATGTTTTTTTTTCATTTTCCTCATTAGGTACTGGAATTCTAAATTAGTACATTCACCTATTTTCCTATAGGTAGATAAAGCCTATTTTATTTGAGTTTATTATTAATCCTGAGATAAGCTATATTAAATACCTATATTTAAATATTGATTCAAATAAAACAATACGATTTGCAAATGAGAATAAAATGAATTCTAAATCACAATACAAAAAGCAAATTTAAACAGAACAAGGAACCTCCGATATTGAGATTGTCGATAAAGCTGAAGGAAGTCAAAACTAGACCCATACCATAATCAAATAACTTTCGCGGCGCCCACGCATATTGTCTTCTAAGACTTATTAGTATTTAACCATTGCCCTGTACTTTGTCATGAGAAACACTTTCACCTTCTGTAAATGACCAACTGGGAGACATTGAGTTACGGTTATTAACAGCCCTTTAATCGGCTATAACAATGAAGTATTAAGGGTAATTTCAATAAAGCTATGAACCACAATTTAGAAGATGGTTTCAAAATCTTGATTTTAAATATTGGCAATGATTGCTTCCCATCAAACCTTGAATTTGCCAAACGTGGCAATTAGCAAATGTGGTTAGCAAATTAATTTTACATAGAAACGGTTAAGACATTTGGTACTCATCGTACTGAGACGGATTCAATTAACCAAGAGACCTAACATATTTTAGTAACTAAATAGAATCTAATCTGTGATAGCTCTAAGTCTTAAATGAATAATTGGAAGCAGAAGTATTAATAAATGATCTTAAAAGAGTACTGAGTTGTAAAGTTGACAATTTAAAGCTCGGTCATGCATATATTTTGGCAATTTTTTAAACGCCACGTATACCTACATCGCATTTTTCCATCGAGGAAAAATCCCTTTAGAGTAGTATACCGAGCAATCCAATTCCGCAACTAGTAAGTGCTTTTGAACTGATTAACAACAGTACCGACCAATCACTGCATCTAAATGTTTAGGGTGTCCTTGACTTAAGCCAATCAGAGCGCATGTGTCCTTGACTCAGCCAATCAAAGCGGATTGTCGGTGGTGAAGAATTGGCGGAATAGATTTCAAACAAAATGAACATCCTTGTCGTGTTACAAATGCAAGCAATAACGAGAAAGGCAGACAAAAGACAAAAATAATAAATGATGTCACTGTACTGCAATTACGTTGCGCTCTATTTGTTATCGCATCATCCTCACTTGCGTTGCGTAAAATGTATCTAATACCTCAGCTACAAGTCGAGTAGGCAGATATTCAATAGTTTGATATAATATATCATCAATTGTTGCTGACAACCTTCAACTTCCATTTTTGATAGAACATATTTAAAACCTTTCTAAATTCATTGGGTCAAGGTGAGTGTTGACTTTTTTTTAAAGTGATGGTTTATTTTGGGCAGCTGTTACTTATTACTTAAGTTTTCTGTTTCTCTGAGAAGCAGTAAAAATAGGAATCGGTAATTCTGCAATTTTATGAAATGCTCTATCAATCAGATGTTTACTAGAATCTTTAAATACTTATTCGCGAACTTGTGCGGTGCCTTTTTTATTTCGGTGTATAATGTACGAAGAAACCCTTTCCTATTTTTCCTTTTCACTAAAATCCAAATAGTAAATGCGTACTCTACGCCCGGAGTCGCTCGCTTTTCTATTCAAATGTATCCGCAATGATTTCTTGCACACGTAGGAGTGCCTTGCGATACCAACCCGATTATTTTCGTGCGTTACATTGGCTACATTAACTCTAAACAATTTATTGTGGTACCAGGATAGCTTTCAATTCATCTTAGTTTAAATTTCAAGGGTACTTATGATTTGTTTGTTGTATTCTAGGAAAGGAAAATGGTTATTTAATTATGAATGTAATTAATACTAGGTACACGATTTATATTTGAATTGAAGTTGACACCGTGGCGCCTTGCTTGGGGTAAGTCCCGCTCTTTCCTTTCTTTTCTCCTTACTGCATTTGAGGAATAAGTTAGGTATTTGTTCCGGTCCACATGGGAAGTGCCAGCCAACCCTGCCTTATACTTTGGGCCCCCCGCTAAATACAGTCCACTTAAACGCTTTCGCACCACCATAAAGTTTTGCTAATCAGAGCACAGTGATTTTTATTCGTTACCAAATCTTAATTGAAATTCTTAAAATACATCTTGTAATTTCATCCGATAGATCTTTAGTCATCTGTTTGACTCGGTTGCAAAATTCCAAACGCTTTACTGCCTTATTTGCCTGTAATCGGAGTCGGCACTTGCTTGATGGATTAAGACAGTATAATATTAACGATATCAAACCATAAGTGGTTATCTAGATCGTGTGCAATGTGGCTCTCACAATTTCTGTACCCATCAGCGAACGTGGGACTGATATGACAAAACCGTTGTTTCCGAGTTAAATCTAGACATTCGAGAAAGCGATTGTCTAAAGGTAGATCACGACCGAGCCGATGTGTGCCTTTCCCATTAAATTGCGATACACACTGATATGATAGGTATCTTGAACGTTTAAGGTATAAACGTTTTCTTGTTATGGTGTTTCGGCTTTCTTTTGTGGTTTCTAGCACAATCTCTTAATAACTCCAGATCTTTCGGATTGAGATTGACTTTAAATTATGTTATATAAAACTAGACTTGCTATTATTTATATACGGTTCAAAATGCCCTTATAAGAAGCCAACATGACATTTAATAGGGTAAATAATAAATACAGTAAAAACGGTCTATAATTCCGAAAAGGTAAATTCTCAAACAATATGGCTGAGTTAACTGCCTATGAAGCAAATGTGCTGCATAACATAGAACGTAAAATGTCAAATGTACACATGTCAACATTAAGGCACGTTTAAGTTGAAGTAATGAATAATTGGTCACATGAATATGTATCGGTTGCGCGTGCGTGTCGGAGGCTGCAGTATCGTGACATTTCAACTCTCTGACACCTGCGACATGTGACAACGTTCCTAAATGTCATATTACGTATAATGATTGAAGAAAGCTGGTGTCTCTTAATGATGTTAATTATACGATGTTAATATTGACAGGCGCGTGCACATCTTTGATGACGGCAAATGAGCTTCACTTGGGAAAACCTACTTTCGTAACATTATACTACCTACCTGGGGCTCAAGTCTGCTATTAAAATTGTGTTCCAATGATCTTTCAGTGGTGTCAAAATTGTGACATTTTATAGTTTTGGCGTGTTAGTATACTACCAAAACTGTAAAATGTGACAATTTTGACACCACTGAAAGTTCATTGGAACACAATTGTAATAGCAGACTTGGCCCCCATTTCAAAATTGCAATTCCAAAAAGCCGATTTCATCACATTCTTACCAATTGCTTTTTTGAATTGTTATTGTAAACTGCAATATACTCTTTCTTAGGCACAATAGTTTTGCATATCAAAGGTTTAACTTTCGCTTATGATCCCAGTTAAAAGATAATTTCAGTACATTATTACGTTACATAATTACAGCATACTTAACATCAAGATCATTTACCGATAGTGTCTAGTTTTACCAATGAGCGTACCTGCAAACATCACGTACTTTCTTCGGTTATACAAACTGTATCACATATCTTCTTGAATTAATTTGTATCTAAAACAATTGTATCATTTGCAATTGTAGATCGCTTTCTTATTCAATTATAAGACTTATTTCGCTGATGCTTAGGTTTGTTGGCTTGTTGTTGACAGTGAGTTTGTTGTTGTCGATGCGGTAGGCTGTCGTATTTGCTTATTTGATCTGTCACTTTCAAATCATGTAACTGTCAAAAAGGAAAATGATTACAAATACGATACTTCGAATCGAAAGTGATTTACCTTGGCTTGGCATTGAATGATGTTAGTTTTTACTTTTTTAATTTTGACTAATCTAATCTAATCAGAATTTTAAGCTATCTTTATTTTATATCTGCCTTGTCGTCCAGAGTTAACGTGTCTTGGTCTTGGATTATTTAAACTACCTTTTTAATTATTGTTAATCCAGCCAATTAATTGACCTTTTCAAAAAGGAAATCAGTTTCTTTTTTATAACATTTATTATGTAAAATCATCTAAATATTGTAGTGAGATAATTATGCTTTATATTGTTTCCCTAAATATCCATTCATGAGACGCATAATAATGAGAGAAATTATTTGAAAATGAACTGATACGCTATCAACTCATTTAAACAATCATTACAATGCCTTTTTTATATCCCGGAATTCAAACAATATTTACTTTACCATCAAATCCCTAGTTGATGTTTTCTGTCTCTTCAGAAAGCTTATGGGGCGAAGTCAAAAACGTTATATCAATAAATTTAATGCGTGAGGTAATTTTAAGTAAAGGTTGGTTAGACAGTGATATGCTGTATTCAAATCACGAAATTATACGTTGAAGAGGTAGACAATTAAAATTGTATAGAGTTCGTTGCCATAATATTTAAATTCGAAGACATAGCGAATACAAAATTTGCAAAAGCTTACGTATCAATATGTGATCTGGAATTAAATTACCTATAAACTATATACTAATAAAGGCATTCTTAGCTTAGTAGTCGCTTTGATTTCAAGGCGTCTTTAGAGGAGAGAAACATTTCATCAACTGATTTCCTTTAAAAGTGTAAATGTGAAGTAAGTTAATTACACAAGTGGAGGTTAAGAACACGCCTCCACTTCGGAATGAATATTGACAGTTCCGAAAGCTCTTCCTGTACCAGTATGACAGCTCATTATCGCCCGTTTTCCCTTTAATACCTTGTCGCGTGACTATTTTGGGCATGGTATGTCAGAATAGCCCTTGGTATTCAGAATTTGTTGTGACTACGGAATTTCTAAATATGCCTCTGACTGCTTTTTTATGAATCAAGTCGCTTTGTATATGAGAAATTAGACTCTTGTAAAGGAATTTGTTTTGTGTAATGAAAATATGTTTGAATTCATTTCGTATAGAGACAACGATTTCACCCGGTAGCAGAATTGTCACAAAGTTATGAAAACAGGAAGACAATTTGAAAAAATTCGTGACAAGTCATGTTTAAACGTTAATTAGTGTACTAGCTGTCGAAAACAGTGATTACCTCAAAACTAATGAATATGATTAAGACTGGTTTTATAGAAGGGTGATTAAAATAATCATAAGAGACAAGAGAAGATACTAAAATGACTAAATTAACGTTAGTTAAAACAACTGGGTCAGAAACAGGTTCGATAGTTATTTTTACTCAAAAGCGTATTGTATTTTTATGGATAGAATACGGGAAGCCATCACTATCTTTTAGATTCTTCGTTTTTTTATTTGACAAGTTCCATCCAGTTTTAGACGCGGAAGACATCAGCTAATTGGTGATGATGAATTCAAAGAAAGTTTCGTCAGCTTTAAAAATGTCTGGTTCATTAAAATAGACAGCAGTTTTGAATAATGCGTTTAGTCCGACTGTCTGCATAGATATTTCTATCATGAAAGATTTGCAATTTATTATTATTGATTTAGAATTGACTCCATCATTAGTGGCGGTTGTGTTACAAGTAATATTTCATTCAATAAATTAGGCCAGTTTACATCTCTGAACGTATGTTATGCAAGTGTACAATCAAAATAATGATTATCATTATGATTTATAGGATATACGTGTCCAATAACGTTCGCAATTTCATTTGACTGCGTAACGTGATATAAGGTCCATAAATTATCCCAACTTACAAAGGAATTTTGATTATATAATCAACGTAATAGGTTAATCGAATCATAGTTTGACCCGAGAAAGGGAGAGAAGATAATTTATTCTTCCAAATGCGAACGTCAATCAAGCCTTAGAGGAAATTTGGATTGACGTTGTTCGCCAGGTCGAGTTACATCAAGAAAGCTTTATGTTACATTTTCGCCTCGAATACATTTGTATTTCGAAACAAAACATTATAATGTTCATTTGATCACCGTAAATAATATGTTTGATGGCACATTTATTTCTGTTACCCTGATTTTGTGACGGATTATGTAATAGGACATTTTATGTGTCCATCGTAAATTCTGTGTTTCGGAAACTGGCTTCCTGTCAGTTCACCACAGAAATATCAACATATGCGGTTGGTGTCTTCAAAAAGGCTTAAAGATTTATTTAACATCATCTTGGAAGATTTAATGGTAGGATTTATTATGGCGCCAGTGTGGTCGACTCAACCACTGTGATGTGTTAAGTGCGAACGTGCCAAACCATAGTATTTGGTAGTCTGTTTTACATCTTCCGCATTCTTTAATTGATTCTATTTCAGATATTTCTGATTTACTTTCGTTTATGGCCCGTTACGATTATATAATAAATACAATTTTATTGCTTCCTGTGAATTATTATTTTTATGCGTTAACCTCTTTTCTGCGTTTGGAAATACATTATCTATTTATTTGTGTATCTATTACTTCCTGACAATTTTGGCTCTGCTGTTCCATTTCTATTTGTTACTGACTTAGATTTTTTTGATTTCTCTTTTCAATAATATGACGAGCAATTTGCTTCGTGCTTTATACTTATGGTGTGATTGCAGGTGTTATGTATTTCTATGCATCATTCAACAGACTCGTCTCTAGCATACCAAACATTAGACAGACCCACAAGTGACGCGCAAGAAACATGAAAAATATTGTAAATTATGGATAACTCCTGTAATATTTTGAATGTTCCAAATAAGTTCTAATGGATGTAGCTCTGTTTTTAGTGCCGTAAAGGGATCGTCAAGTGGTGGTAATAAACAAAGTTACGCTTGTTGATGGTTGAATGTTAGTCGTGTCTATTGTGTAAGCAACGTTAATAGATATATTAGGTGTTAATTTTGTATATTATACAGTTGAGAGATTTTATTTTGTATAATAATAATAACAAAGAAATAACCGCACACCTATTATAATATGTATAAATAACATTAAAATTTGAATTAAAATTAAATAATAAGAAGAATATGTACATAAAAAAGTAAAACACATCATGATTAAGGCTACACCTAGGCTAGTTTAAGCTAGGAAGATCTTAAAAATAATAGATTTCGATGAAAATATTCTTGGGAATATACATGTGGTAGCATTACTGCATGGTAGCATTACTAATTCTAATCATCAGCTTCATCAATTTGATGTTAACAACTGGGTACTATTTTTGTCTCGGATAGTATTGGAATGGGATTTTTTACAAACGTGCACTATTTATATCACTATCTTTTCTTCGTTCTTCCTTCATCTGATTGCAATTTTTCAGTACCTCCAGACTATTGTTTTCCCTTTCGAATAAATCTTATGTACATAACATACCTCATACTCTACTTAGTACTACGTCCTTGCCGCCATTGTTATGATTAGTGTACAGCTTAACTCTGTAGACAGCGATATCGATAGATATTCTCAAATAACATATTATAAAGTTCTAGCTTCCGTCCACCGTTCCCGAGGGATATGGTGTTAATCCAGAACATATTCTATCTGAGTGCCAAACATCCAAATCCATTCAGTAATTTTTGCGAACGAACCTCTTCACAGTTCCTCCTCCTTTCAAACTTTCACGGTAATAAATAGTATAGTAAGATTTTATGCAATATTCGTCACATATACATACTATTATATTATTGATATTCCACAAATGTCGCGTGACACGATTTGCCTAAAATGCATTAAGTCGGTCATCGTCCTCGCAAATTTTTTTATGAGTTGTGTCCAAATTCATTAATTTATATTACAACTTTATACTACGGTATTTCGAGATTATGCGCCAATATTGGATTAGAAAATTACTTGTTTCAGAAAATCTTTGCTATGTTCCATAACTATGTCAGCTACCAATCTCTTATTAAACCTTAGCTATACCTATCCGATGTGTTCCGACAACTTGGCGACAAGATCTTGTTATGGGCTATGGTCGGTTGCGCTTGCTCTATTTATCTTCTTCGATTTTAGATAATTTTCAACATTTGTAGGAGAAAGTCTGGCTGACATATAAGGACTGATGCCTGTCTAGGCTTTCATGTTGTTTTATTTGTTTGGTCTATTCTACTACGGAGTTTTATTATTTCAACGTAATGATTTAGTTTCGAAAAACATTTCTATTTATCATTTCCTGTTTCAAACGAGCATCCTCTCAATTACCTTGATTGAAAACATTAAGTTGAGTAAGTTATATTGCATTTAATGTGCCTTTATTATTATGCTTATCTTTTTTGTGTGAGTCCATATTAAATATACAATTTCATTATTTCTTTCAAATTTTTTTTCATTAACTTTACTATAGGTCACGATCTTAACTTTACAAATGATACCTCATTTATTCTAGCTTAGTTCAATCTTATAAACAATAGTTACAATGTACTGCCTGTGGTAATGGGTCACTATTTATATTACAATGTGAAAGTATCTCAACGGAAGTTGGAACTGATATGCTTATGATTTGTTCCGTTCATTAGATGAATGTACCTATTTAAAGATGCATTGTCTGTATGTGATCATAATCATTCATTGTATTCTTAAAAGATGATATACATCTTGAGTTTGTTGTTAGTACCTATTTTATTTATCAGCTAAGGACAACAGCTTGCGGAATTCTTATCTCATATTTTTGGAACTGCCATTTTACAAATGCAAAGAGTCTCGTAAACTTAGTAGGTATATCTAGTGCTTGGTATACGGTAGTTTTTTCCAATTATTATTTTATATTTATTTTGTTGATCAATATTCTATCCAAAGCTTTAGGCTAAATTGTTTTAACGATTTGTAAAGTACTATTATCAGGAACAATAGTGTACAATTGAAATTTCACACTTGTTATCCTTTGTAATGTAGCGACAACTTTCCTTTTCGCCTATCTTGATTAATTACGTACGAAAACAGCACGTGAATTACTATTTGAAAAGAGCCCGCCACTATCTCCTATAGTACATCTTTAGGTCTTTGAAATACGAATGCAATCCGCTTGAATAAGATTTTTTTTATGAAGTTCTTACAATACTCGAACCTGCATTGGTTAAGTCGTCGGACACTGAATGACTCTGGTTACTCGCAAAAAACAGTAAAGAATAAAAAGTGTGACAAATTTTATGAGGTGTCCATGGGAATTGTTGTAACGTGACCATTCGTTTATAGTAAAAGGTTTGCCATAAAGATATGTTTTATTGCTTATTTTTTAACGAATAGTTTAATGGAATTACGTGTTACCGCATTTTATTTCGTAATTGTTATTATATTAGAGTCCATTATATTATTATAAACTATTGCGTATGCAGTAATGTTTGACGCAGCTATATGGCCTTTAATGAATATACTGTTATTTAATGCTTTATCTATAAGTCCTAATTCTTCGAAATTATTCACCAATGTCCTCATTTCCCCACAAGAACTTAGCTAACAAGTAGATAACACTATGATATTTGCCACTTATGTGACATCACTGGTGCAAGATCAGTTGGTACATGTTTACCATAACACCCATTGAAATCGTTTAGTTGACAAGCGTCCCATATGTATGGTTGTGACATGTCAGAACATGGTTCTTACTCATGATCATTGATTATCATCTATCAATCACAACAAACATTAAATACGACTCAGATTGCTTAATGGATGTACTCATTTGAATATAGTATTGCTTAATAAAAACTTCAAACTTTAAACCAGATATAGTTACAAATTAACATTCCGAAATGTTGGTCATTAAAATTATGCTGTTTACAAGTGCTTGAAAAGACAAACTTGAATAAAACTATTCAGATTATGATTTAGTTAACGATGAGCCTAATGCCAATACTAGAATTTGAAAACGTGTAACTCTTTCCATCGATAAGTATTCACATGATAGAGACATCAAGTGATTTGAGAAAGGATGTAATCTACAAATCTTCACATGATTATGTGACTACGTGTAAAGTCTAGCGATCAAGTGCAATGATGGTAAAATCAACATCCCGGTATGATTTAGTACCAGTCAGTGATTTTTTAGGTATCGAAAGAATCGAGAAAAGACAGTTTAAGCAAGTCATCTTTTGAAACGTTTTAATTTACCGTCTATAGTATATAAGTTTTGCTTCTGGAGTATTGCTCTATAATAATTCAGTAGGGTTTTCTTAACGTACGGGTTTGAAGTACTTTGAAGACAATGTCCAGTTGGAGTTTGAGATCAGAAAGAGCTTCCAACAGGTTTAAGGGACAGGTTACCAAAAATGTATAATGAATTGTTTTCTTATTTGAAACCAGCTTTTCGCCCCGCTGCACTGTTTGAATTTCGGAAAATCCTTTCTTAGTGCCGCTTTCTATATTTTAGCTTTTGCGAATTTTGACACTATTCGCAAAATCAGAGATAGATCCAATATAGATACCGGCAGTTAGTGCACCCCCTTGAGGGTTACTCAAGGAGAATTTCCTTCAAATCTCTAGATTCAGAGGTTTAGGCTGAGCGTAGTGGTCAGTCACGGTCGGTTCTGATAAAAAAAAGAAAAGTTAAATACAATGTTTCGGAATACCTGGATTAACTCCAATCACTGTATTTGTATGGAGAGAAGCTTGTAGCGCTAAGTGAATGAAGATACTAAACTTAATACTACGTTTGTAATGATGTTGACACACGACAAACAATGAGTAGGCTTCGTCCCGCTTTGCGACACTACTATTGTGTAACTAATCTAACGAGATAGTAACGTTGCGTACTATTTGTTTCAGTTCGTAAAAAATGGGGACATTTCAGTTGTTATTTGTCGTCCCTATTTGACTAACTTTGATAAAGTGTTTATTTACTTTGATGTTCCATTTTGTTTAATGAGTTTAAAATATGTATTGTGTAATAGCTATCTTTGTGATTACAGAAACTATCATTAAAAAACATTTAAAATAGCACTCTTGCAATCATAATTCCTCGATTTCCAGTTTAAGACCCATCTATTCCGAACAGTAAAACGATTACAATACATTACAAGGTCCGTAATTTACTATCATTATATACCTATATCAGTAATATTTCTGTAGAGCGGTAGCGCAGGCAGGACAGATGGCGTTAATAAAAACCTAGATCTGCACCAGCGCCTGCGCCTGTGCCGGCTTCGAAACAAGTGGCTAACCTTGTCGTATGCGGTCTCAGACAGAACCTGATTGGTCACATTATAGATAGAAACATTTTTATACCAAACATCCTCTCGTACTAGTAGAATTTATGCCATAAACCGGTCTATGCTACTTTGAATATTTTTTGTGATTATTTAACAAATTGTCATTATCGATCATAGTTTATTATGCAAAAATAATATTTGAAACAATTATAATTTGCTGTTTAGGTGCAGCAGCTTGTTTAAGACTATTTCCTCTCTCTAAGTTTCCAAAAACACATCTATCTAGTGTTTCATGTTTGAATACATTTTATCATGTTTTTTTATAGCATGGATGAATATTCTCTAGATGATCTGTCGGAGTCGGTATGAGGATGAGATGTCAATTTATCAGATTATGATTTCCAAATTCTGAAAATACCTAAAAGGCTTTATTACACACATATAATTGATTTGATTTAAATAGAAAATCATAAGCAGATGCACCTTCTCCAAAAAAGATATACACATTTCAATTGATGACGCATAAAAGTTGTCAAAAACACTATTTAGAAACTAGCTGCTATTAGAAGTAGTTATGACAGCAGCTGCATTAACTACTTTTGCAATTAAGTCACCTGCCGCGTCAAAAGGTACTCGTTTAATAAGCAGATGGTATCGCATAATGGAGGTATGGAATGCACATGATACATGCTTCTGTTTTGTTCTTTGCTTGTAGTATGACCTTTAAATGTTATCTTATAAAAAACTGCTGATATATAGCAGAAATGAGTTTACAGTTATGTACTAACCATCCCTTTAAACAGTACCTGGGAGATCTGCCTACCTTTATATTTTTGAATATGCGAAAAGGTTCATCATATATTTTATGTTAACAATTTTATTCCTTTTCAGGTAAGCTTGAAGTTCTACTATGGATACTTGGAGTGACTATGATAACAGTCAGAAGATCCGAGTAAGATCGGTATATCAAGTAAGCTTGAAATCTGTCAATATTTCCATTTATGACTTTTCCAGCTATCGGTACCAAAGCTATAAGAAAACACTATCGCTTTTTAAAAGTTTTGACAGTGGACCAAAACTTGCAAAAAAGCATTCGCATCAGATGATCCTGACACCTGTGCAGCTGCCGTCGCTGAGGCGATACTGGCGGGAATGGAATGTTATATCCCAAACCCGCTAGTGGCTGCAGGGGTGAAGAAGCGACCGTGGTTTAATCGGCCCTGCAAAGATGCTAGACAAAATAAGCAGACTTTGTTTGAGGCTTGGACCACGGCCCGAACTAATCAGGACCCTAACATCTCTGATGCGAAACGCAAACTTAACGCTGCCTCGAGGTTCAGTAAGCGAATGATTGCCAGGGCTAAGTTCGATTTCGTCGGCAGGTTTGGTGAGAGACTGACTAGCCTTCCCTCTGGAAGTCGCGCTTTCTGGTCTCTTGCTAAAGCTGCTGAAGGAAACTTTTGCCAGTCGTCCTTGCCACCACTCCGTAAGCCGTATGGAAACTTGGCCCATAGTGCAAAGGAGAAAGCTGATCTTTTGGGCTCTCTCTTTGCCTCGAACTCCACTTTGGATGACGGGGGCGCCACACCGCCTACCATCCCGCAGTGTGCTAGCTCCATGCCAGAGATAAGCATTACCCAGCGGGAGGTCAGGAGGGAACTGCTTTCTCTGGACATCCATAAGTCGAGTGGGCCAGACGGCATACCGGCAGTGGTGCTGAAACAGTGTGCTCCTGAATTGTGTCCAGTATTAACGCGTCTTTTCGCACTTTCTTACACCAAAAAGGAAGTCCCGTCTTCGTGGAAGACTGCCCACGTGCACCCAGTGCCCAAAAAGGGCGATAGATCAGACCCGACGAATTACAGGCCTATCGCCATCACCTCCCTTCTCTCCAAAGTAATGGAGCGTGTAATCAACACGCAGCTTTTGAGATACCTGGAGGATCACGAGTTGTTGAGCGACCGACAATATGGCTTCCGCCACAGTCGCTCAGCTGGTGACCTCCTTGTGTATCTCACGCACCGTTGGTCACTCGCCATCGAGAGTCAAGGTGAGGCATTGGCAGTGAGCCTAGATGTGGCGAAGGCGTTCGATCGGGTCTGGCACAGGGGTCTTTTAGCGAAGTTATCATCATACGGGCTTCCCGAGGGATTATGCAAATGGGTTACCAGCTTTCTGTCCAGCAGATGCATAAGAGCCGTCGTTGACGGTAGCTGCTCTGATAGCATGGACATAAATGCTGGCGTCCCGCAAGGCTCTGTGCTGTCCCCTACACTGTTCCTACTGCATATCAATGATATGCTGTTTATTGACGGTATTCATTGCTATGCGGACGACAGTACAGGGGACGCTTTTTACACGGGCCGTGCAAATACCCCTCGTTCCGAGGTGGAGGAAAGTCGCGAACGGCTGATGTCTGAAATCGAGAGTACATTAACTAGTGTCTCCGATTGGGGTCGACTAAACCTAGTCCATTTCAACCCCACCAAAACTCAAGCCTGCGCGTTCACCGCTAAGAAAACCCCATGGTCTGTGGCTCCACAATTCCAGAACACCTCCTTGAACATCAGTCAAAGCATCGGGATCCTTGGCGTCGACATTTCTAGCGACGTTTTGTTCCGAAGTCACTTGGAAGACAAGGTTAAGCTGGCATCCAAAAAGCTCGGAGTACTCAATAGAGCGAGGCAGTACTTCACGTCGGGGCAAAGGCTACAACTTTATAAGTCACAAGTCCGGCCTCATATGGAGTACTGCTGTCACCTATGGGCGGGAGCACCTGGATACCAGCTTGGGCCTTTAGACTCGGTTCAGCGACGTGCCATCAGAACTGTTGACGATCCCGAGCTCACAAGCGGTTTAGAACCTCTCAGTCTGAGGAGAGACTTTGCCTCTTTATGTGTGTTCTACCGCTTGTACAACGGAGAGTGTTCTAAAGAATTGTTCGACTTGTTGCCCACGGCTACCTTCTACCATCGCAACTCCCGCCATCGACGGGGAGTCCATCCTCACACATTGAAACCAGAGTTGTTTCGAACTGTGCGGGCCCAAAGGAGTTTTCTTCCGCGGACGCTCAGATTGTGGAATGAGCTCCCCGCCGTGGTTTTCCCAATGGAGTACAGCATGGGGTTCTTCAAAAAGGGCGTGAAGAGATTTCTTCAGGGTCGGCAACGCGCGAGTGATACCCCTGGTGTTGCAAGCGTCCATAGGCTACGGTAACTGCTTACCATCAGGCGGGCCGTATGCTTGTTTGCCACCTTAGTGGTATAAAAAAAAAAAAAAAAAAAAAAAAAAAAGACGGGGTAGATTCGGCCCGCGGACCGAACGAGGAGCGGACCGAATAACTAAACACCCCAATTCCCAATTAATAAAATTTTGCAATACAAGTTATAAAAGAGAGTTAAGGCGCGGACCGACTACGATTTTGACAGGACTCGTTCTTCACTGGAATAGGGTTGAAAATGGTAAATCATAAATGTGTCGACTCTATGAAATGGACTGTTATTTACGGGTTTTCTTTAGATTATACAGAAGTTACGCATTAAATTGAATAAGTGTCCGGTTAACATTCTAATATAATTCGGTATCTTATATATTCTTAAAAATAAAATTGTTGTCATCGCTGAAAATACGGAGAATTTCGACGCGAAAGATTTTTTTAGACGTAACTTAGGATTTTTTTATTGGGAATATCAAAGCACTTTTTAATATTCTATTCGGTTAACATTTTTCTCAAAACCCTCTTCTATCCACAGTATTTTTTTATGTTAGGTATTTCATTGCGTTACGTCATACTCGACTCTCAAAGAAACCCATTTTTGAGATTTGAGCTTAGACCCGGCCTTAAGATATACTGATAAACATCAACCGTAACGTCGGTAACCAGGAATCCAAAAAATAAGAACAAAACAAACCGAACATGAATTGAATCAAGATGTTACCATTTTGGTGAAATTCATGGTATCCGGTCAATGAATCGGGACAATCGTGTGAATGATATTGGCCTTAATGCTGACATTTGTAAAACTATAGATCATTAGTGAAGTCGATCGTAGATCGAGAAAATAACATGATCTCGTATCATGATCGTGTAGAAACGAAACTATTACAAAAAAAATGAACATTAGAATAGATTCACAGTTCAGTTAATTTTCAATATAGATAGTATGAAAAATGTAGCGTGACTTGACCCAAGTAATCAAGTCAGTCAAGGGCCTTTACCTTCGATACTAATGTGTAATTAATGATCTATTAATTCAATTTCATTGAAACTAAATTACAATCTTATAAAAACTTTAAATTAAAGCGATGATAGCTCCGTGGTAGTGTATTGACGCTGAATGCCATGACGAAGGTCGTGGGTTCAATCCTACAATGTGCTTGAGCTAATGAGCTTTCGGTGAAAGAAACCATAGTACGGCGGTACTTTGTACTTTGTAGTACTCACCTAACTGGATACCACCCTTAAGATGAAAATCTGTCGCTGGTGTGTCCCGGTAGTTACACCTGACTCCATTTGCTTCAAGGCTTTGTAAGGTTCGGCAATACATTGGCGATTACCCTGGTCCTCCCTGATTGAAAAAAAAATCTTGTCAAATCTTAGAACAAAGCCCACGATCAAAGTGAAGCCAAAGAACTCTGCTCCTATCCCGGATACATATGTATACACCGCTTACTCACTCACTCATAAAACTTGCTCAGCCCTAACATTTAATTGCACACATGCATTTATGCATAGATAAGCCTCAGTTTGCTAATGGCAGCGATCCGTCTGAACTTCTTTTACGTCTGTGAAAGGATGCAATGACAATTTCTAATGATGCAAGACTTCTTTATTGCCAAATGCCCAACGCCACTTCCATCACAGCACAAGTACCAGGTAAACAGAATTCTGTTAAGTGTTAATTCCGAAATAGGCCACCAGGAAGCGAATTCTAACTTATGTTTGTGTAAAAGTGAAGCTCTAATGCTGTTATTTACTGCCAAGTCATTCTAGTTAGTTGCCGGCGTGATAATAATATAGTGTTAGCTTTCTCAGGGTGTTGCTCTGAGTAACAGATTGCTTGTACTTCCATTTAAACGCAGGTGGAAATGTCAACTGTCTATTTAAGATTCATGAAGTTTTCTGGATGCTAGATTTTTATTGTAATTCTAATTTCTACCCTGCAAGCAAGCCAAAAAAAGCAATCTGGAAAAAATTACCTGCTAGATCCTAATAAATATTTTGATATCTCTAGCTAAAGTTATTGCCTAATATTTTGTTCTGTAGATCAGGGCAATTAGTTATAAAATCTTTGGGAGTTACTTTACTTTGAAATTAATATAATACAAACATTTCTAGTTATGTAGTATTTAAATGGCCACATACGGCAGCTCACATTGCCACATGACTACGTTTCACAAGAGCAATCTCGTGGTTTGAAACGATATTGTTTCTGAGAGAGACGCTATGTGCGATACCTACATACATCCGCTTCTGCAACAGTGCCATCAAGTTAGGTCATGCATAATGTATTGTGTTTAAACAATGCACTTTTTGGTATTTACTATGTGTCGTTACTTACTATATTGCTTAGATTTTCAATAACATGATGATCAAAATGCTTCTTCATTCGAAAGTGTCCACAGTTATTGCATTTGGCAAGATTTCTTATTAGAATTAGCATCTGTATTTCCTCAATTGTTCTTCAGTTTGCCTTTGCCATATATCAGTGTTTACAACACTTTTTGACATTTTACGAATACTTTATCTAAATTTCACTCATGTTTCCAGGAAATGTTCACTCTTACGAGACTGACGGTGTTGGGGTACACGATGCAGCTATTTATTGCCGTTCAAGAATGCATTGTCTTGACGTAATATGCTGTTACAGCATGCGACTCTTTTGAACTTGTCTCGCTTACCGTTCAATACTGTTCCTTTGTCTATTATTGTCTTGTCGATACGTCAATGATCTGTACCTGAAGCTATTAAATGTTAATTCCAGTGCTTTTGCTCTTTCCGGAGAAAATTTCTGCTATCATTCTGTTGTGTTAACAGTTGTAACTTCTACAAGTAGATATGCATCAGTAAGATTAATTTCATATTAATATTATCTACATTACACGTCCATTCCAATCACAGCGAACACCACAAAATGAATACTTCTTCATTAGCTATTATTTCTGTAGTTTCATTGCCATTACCTATAGAAACTCAATTTGTCTTATACACGTAATTTTCAACAATAATTATGTTATTATTGTAATGAATAGCAACCTTGACCCCAGTTGATGCGTGGGCGCATGGCATCGTTCGCACGCCAAGCTTGCTTTTATGTAATAATCAGCTCCTCGAACGAAACGTATATTTCTAATTGTACTTAATTAAGTGATTGTTATCGCTTCACCGAAACCCTGTGAGTCAGTCGATCACCTGAGGCCCTTTGTTTCGGACCTTCTTACAAGTATAATGAAGTTAGTTTGAATTCTGTTCTTGAAGTCCCAATGCACAGTATGATATTTTTACAAGCTTTTTGTTAACTTGCAATGTATGTATGGTCAAATCTTGAAAGGCGAATGACACCCATTTCCAGTGGTCGGATTGACTTGATATTTGGTTATACATTAGTATATTGGATGACAATGCAAGTACAGTCAAAAAAGTACAGTCACCAAAAAAAGCTTTTACATAAATGTTCTTTTTTTTCAATAAACTTATTTTTAACTCATCTTGTTAATCGACAGCTCAACAAATCGGGTACACAGTATTAGACCAGTTTAAACTTAAAACTATTCTAAGATGATTTCTCAAACTGCAGGTGTAAACGCAAATTACTCTGCAAAGAGTCCAATGAAGTAGGACGACTTAATTGCTAACTCAACAATCTATCAAATGACGGTTGCCTCAGCTAATTGCATATTCAAGTGCGGTATCCTATCCTATCGCTCCTACTTTTCTTTCATACACTGTCATCAGTTGCATCCGTGAGCTATAATTTACAATTACACGTCATCTTATGAAGAGTCTGATTCTTTGAACAAAACGAGCAAAACTCGGGACAAATCATTACTTGCCGCTGGGAGATATTTATCGTTGAAGATTGTCCGATTGAGCGAGTCAGCATTTGTAATTAGCGATACTCTCATGTCTGTTAAAATCTTTATCTGTGCAACATTTAGATGTTGGTACTTTAACAGAAATATCTTGAAGTTACAGCTCATTAATTCCTTATCTTGTAAGATTATCCAAAACACAGGGCTTGTCACAAGCTCGACTAAAATATCTTTGTTTGCTTAGTATCTAGTGTTATTTTTTCTCTAGTGTCATCTTTCCGGTTTGACGCCCTTTATTTTTTTTATTTACTACGAATGCTTTTAAATCTTGAGCTGCTGCATAATAGCATCCTTGGCCGAAAATACTTTTCCATTGATTTTAAATACCGTCTCAGTTATGTTTTCACCTTGTCATTTGAAACTCCTGCCATCTTTTACGAGCCCATGGTTATCATGCTGTATTATTAATCGTATGTTACAACCTAGAATCATACGTTAGTACCATGGTTATGGTTTCCAGAAGAACAAGTTATGCTTATTTATAATATATACAATTCCCATGTTTGAGACAAGAATCCAGTTGCGATGCCATCGACAATTACTGTTATGTACTATTTAATTAAAGTTCCAACCAAGGGGCTTAGCAAAACATGTTTGTGCAACAGTATCATGTAAATTTTCATAAGAATTATTGGCCTATTATAAGTTTGACATTTAATTTTGTTCAAGTCATGAAATAAACGGGATTACCATCATCAATACTTCTACAATCTATGGTACTTCATAATATGGTCAAGTCTAAAGTCTAGACATCTACTGAAATTAATTATTTAACAGATATCAAAACCTAATAAATTTTATAAACCTCTTTAAAATATTTGTGTAGATGATTCTTGATACTAATATTAATTCTATTATAGAAATTTCACATTCAAATGAAATGATAAAACCAAAACTATGTTTTAAAGTGCAACATAGTATGTCGGATCGGTTAGTTTTAAAGAGGTAGCACATATATTCCACCATAAACGTGCTAGATAACTCAACTGGAACGCACAGTTTATTGGATGCAGGAATATGTAAATACAGAAAAACTGGTATGTGATACGCATCAGTACTTTCGATTATGTTTTGCTGGTTACTGGTCAGCCATGGTTATTTTTAGTTCATATCATTTTTATATTCCCGGCTAGTCTTTTCAATTTCCTTTTAAATTAATACCCATTCTCTGAATGTATTAAAACCGGGTTTATTTTTAAAGATGCCAATTACAGTAGCGTCTTTCATTATACATTCTAAAGCTGTTTCATCTCTTGGATTTTAAAGTTGATCTTTTATTTCTATGTCTGGTCGTCTGTTTTATATTAGTTTATTTGATACTATGTTTAACAGTTTGCTGTCCATTTTACGGACTCGTCCTTTAGTTTACAAGCGTAATCCGAGAAGTATGCTAAGATTTATACAATGTTTCATGTGTGCATTCAAATTTTAATACCTTCTTCAGGAATGTGCTGTCCTTTTTTGTTTTAACTGTTATTATCGTATCCGTATTTGATTTGAAACAATGTAGGTTAAATATATACCTTATTATATTTGTCTTTATACCATATTAAATAAATTCAATCCGTGCGCTATCATTTCCTTTTACCATATTTTTATAATCCAAATCAATCTCTTTAATATTAAATAACCGTAGTTTTATCGTTCTTCTAATCAGCGTCCTTAAATTAGAAACGTTTATTTATCGGTGGCAGTCAATATCCATATCAGGCCAGTCGATATAAGCTTATACTACGTAATTGTTGCGTGCATATATGAATGTCATTTCTTGAGAGCCTTGCCCAGGTGACTTGCCCATGTATGTAACTTGCAAGTTTATTTGCAACTTTGCAAACCTTCCGATTTAAAAAATAACTCTTCGCCGAAGTTGTTGTGTTTGTCGGCAGTGGTTTTGATTCGGTTGGGTAAAAGTTTGAAGTCCATTCGGCTCGGTTAGACGCGTCGCGTGGTTGCGCACCGAGGCGGCGGCACCTCCCTCAGTTTGCTCGCGCTGCCCGCGCAGCTTGCTCGTGTGTTTACATTATCGCTGTTCCGGAACAAAACCGACTTTCCGATACGAATTTGGAACGTTTTCGACCGGTAATGTCGGTTTAACTGTCGCTTTTAAATAGCGAATACTTTGCCCAAATTTCGCATTGCGATTGGGACTTGCGATTACTTCACTCTGTTAAGCTAGTGTCTTAACAGATAACTGTGAAGAAACGTGTGTGTAAGCTTTCAGTGGTTTGGATTGAGCAGATTTTGTGCTTTATCAGTGTTGTGCGATTGGATATGTGTTTAGTGAAAAGTGATAATTCTGCTGTTTGGATCGAGACGTGATACGTTTCACTGAACGCGAGACAAAAAGTGGTTTTGTGATCGAGTTCATGTGACTACCGGAGTATTGATACGCAGTGCTTTCCCCCTGTTCAGAGCTTGATTTATGGTATGTCATGTCATTCACTTAACTTGGTGTAGTTGCATATTGAATGCGTCGGACTCGCACTGATACCATCCGAAGCCCGACTTAATAACATGCTAATATCTCTCTCTAGAAGTCTATAAAAACTTTGTGATTTTTTATGAATTAACTGAGGTCGATGCCATTAATGTATTCTTCAATCATAATTAATTCAATGACAACTTGTGGTATGGCCTTCCAAAAAAGGCTTGACGAGTTCCGATTGTTAAATTCGTCACAGTCAATCTTTGCCTTATTATGACATGGAATCGTAAAGGTGTGAAATCTATCACTTATGTTATCAACTTAACACAATTGATAAAGTAGGTGCTGAAATAAATAGAAATTGTTTTGACAGTGACATTGACACAAACGGTGAAGAAGAAAGTGAAAATAATAAGTTTATTATCAAACGAGTAGATGCGCACATTTATCATGCCAAAACCAGAAACCGTAAAAGCCGGCAGATTTGAAATTAATTAATACGTGTTGAGGAATGAATCGACAGTTTCAAATGTATCCGATTGTGGGTCATGCTGTTTATTAATTGCGAATCAACTTGAACAAGTAGGACCGCCATTGTACGAGAAACGAACTGGAACTTGAGAAATCCGTTCACTTTTAAATCTAGACAAATATATTGTTCTCACCAACGAAATAGTTCACGGAGCCTACGAATCGGCGGTCAAGCTTGATTAAACATGAGTTACAGAAACAGATAACTGCAAAGTAATAACAATAAAATGATGCTGAAGTTGTAGGCGGAAGTGTGAGAATGAATAAATAATAGTCGTCCATGAAATTTCAATATACAAACAGTATTCTTAACTACGTCTCCTTAAATAAACATGATGATTTTTTACACGTGAAGAATATAAATTTTAAAGATATAAATCATGCTTTATGTTTCGTTTCCTACAATTGAATTAAAGTTTAAAACAGTGCCCTAGAGAGTTTGACCTCAGATTCAATTTCTAGGCTTAAAGAGTCACATCGGCAGCCATTTGTGCTAACACCGCGACCTTTGCAGCACGAAGTCTGCAAGATATTGTAAATCGTGATATACAATTTAATACTGAGCTTTGATATCTATTGATTTTTATAAGTCGTGACACAATGGATGAATCATGTGAACGTGAGTTTATGACTTAACCTAAACAAGCAGTAGTAATGTGTTAATGTGCGTTATAACATAATTTCATTATCATAGGTAACATGTGGGTTTCGTAATTGGTGCATTAACGCATCTTTCTACTGTCATGCGGGTTATACTGGTACATTTAATTTCCAAACTAATGATAAAATCTGTATGAAACTGGATACCAAAAAATAGGCCACTTTGATTTTACATCCACCCCTCAACTCCCCACGTTACTTATAGGTTTCTAATTAGAGCTATAGCTGATCTATCACTTATGAGCTTTCCGGTTCCATTTCCATAATTTGTATCACTTTTCTTTCTGCTTATTTACTTCATCATACGTTTACTCCACATATTCCTAGTATGTGTACATGTCATGTTGTATTTCCTCGGTTCTTCGGCATCGATTCTAATTCTAATTCTACTCATGTAAATAATCGGTTGTCCTTAATATTATATCGAGCTATTGTGTTGCCGCGTTGTATTCATAGTATCTTTTTGTGAATACCTTCTATAATTCTTCTATCTGTCTTATAGCTTGTTCCCTTATAATCTCACAAATTTATGTAGTATCATTCATGAAGATATGTAATCTTATCTTATATTAACTTACTCTTGTTGTAATTTGATGTTGAAATATCCTCAAACTAAACTCCTTACTAATGAAAATGAAAGTGAGTCTCATTTGACGTCTTCACAGCGAAACTATCCAAACAATATCGATGAAAATCGATGTAAGGGTAAACATAAGATTATTTTTACCTAAGAATCACTGATTACCTAAACTACACATTATCTCTGATCATCCATGATATCGCTTTATACATCTGATATAAGATATTGTTATCTTTTATTTATATCTATCAGCTTAGGATGTTAATAGTTTATTATATTTTCTAAATTCTTCTTTCAATATAACTGCTTTAAGAGTGAAAATAACGGAAATAATTCCATATAATGCAATGATCTATCACGTTGTTTCTGCAAAGGTACTATTACTTCAGGTTGGCTGCGGTAAATCAAAGTTATCTACTTTGTTGTTTCTTAGTTTATGTTTATTGTGGTTAATAAATTTAAACTGTTTTCTGTCCAGTTTGTACTTGGCAATGAACGAGTTGTAGTTGGAGTTTCTTCATCAAATATACATTTAGTTATGAAATCTACATACCTATGTAATTAACTTCATTATGATTTTATCTTTTGCTTTTATTGACTTCTTTAATGTATTTTTTGTGATACTCTTCAAGGATTTTTACACAATCTTCATTATTATTACCTCACGAATTGACGTATACGTTATGTACAATGCCCTATAGAGTTATTTTGAAACAGTTCTCTTGTTCCGACCATTCTGTAGAGACAATAGTAATTAAACCTGTAAAGTCTACTATTTATTGTTAAACTAATGAGAGAAGCCGATGCTACAAAGCATCGGCTCTGGTATATCATCAGTAATTATGTCGTATTTTCAATTCAATTCAATGGTTATTCTATAAAAAACCTAATTATTTAGGTTAAGTTATATTTTATCAAAATCAGACTATATAAGCCTAATTTTATTATACACCAGATTCAGTAATTTAACTTACTTACCGACGTTTCTATAAATTATACTAAGTTTATTTGTAGTACCTCGTTTTATGTCAGAACAAGTTCGAGCACGGAAATCATAAAGCCACAAACAAAAAGTTCATTAGAATTAAACTGACAGTACTGAAACTTAATGACATAAAAAACTACGTTTATTGTGCTATCGTGATTTGTCATTTACTGTTCATGTTTAGAAGTACTTAGTTTAGATTATAATCGTTATGTATTTGTTAGTGAGCTAGAAGGCGGGATCTTGTTATGATGAATCCTTGATCGCGGTTAAAACATAAAAATGACATCAATTTTTATTTATTATAGGATCGCACTTCACTCGCGAGAACCAACGGGTTAACCCGCCTGGCTGGCTTCTTTCACCCTCAATATGAAGATCTGCCGCGAATTTCATACCGAACAGAATTTATCGGGTCTTCAATAAGGCAATTACTTCTATTGTTTCATATGTTGTTTTGCTTTATTTAGACAATCATTATTTTGTCGTGACACGCCTTATATTGTATCCTGGCTAATTGGTACGCTTCTGCGCGTGCGCATCGTAATTACATATTCTTGGATTGAAATCGATTTATTCCAAATGGGAGCTCGCTTTAAGATTATCGATATTTATAAATCTGAATTCTGAAGCGATATTAGATTATTTATAATATATATCTTTAAATTATAAGTTTAGTATGATGCAGCTTTACTTGCTTGTATTCGCTTTCTAGTCGGATAAGATGCCAAAATTAAAGATTTCCAAAATGGAAGTGAAGTCATAACAGAGGTAATGCTTGTGATGACTAGGTCAGTTCGATAACCTCTCTTTAATTCAATCCATTACAAACCTCAGAAAATTGGATTAAGTTGTAATCGTATTAACGAATGGATGAACACTAATAGATATAACGATAGACGCGTGTATCAAATAGTTCATACCTATTTTTCATTGCCATCATCATAACGTACGTTACTTCCTTAAACTTTACTTTATCTTAGTATTAAATTACTCAACGCAAACGTAGTATTCTTCAGAGCGAAACGAATGATTTTTATACGAATTGCTTTATTATGGCTTGCGTAACAGCGTAACAGGATATGGCGCCTATAATAAAAGATTCTGCAACTTCCCTGTTTTTGATTATGACTTTTTTGTGTAGATCAGCTTGTTTTGACCCAAATCATCATAGTAAATGATGAATTGGCTAAGCCCTCAAAGCCTAGAAAGGAATTGGCTCTGTAGAACAGCTACCAGGACATACTGGTGTTCTGCAACCAGTTATTATCGTGAGGGTGAATCTTATAAAAGGTAGCAAGAGGTGACTAGATTCAGAAGGCGATAGTAGCGGAAATCTAACGTCCAGTGATATACTGCATGACTGCAAATGATGATTCGCCACTGTTTGACCAAAAAATGATATCTATGTGTAGCGTATTACAATTTTTTGTCTTTATTATCTTGACCACTATTTCACGCTCCGTTGATTTTATGCTACTTTTTATCACCTGTCATAGCAGATTATGCACCAATTTGGCGAATTGAGTGCGATGATTATGTCAATCACCAATTTAATTTAGCTTTTTGTTCAATAAAACTGGTTAGATCGGAGTTACAACAACTTTGTCAATTTGTGTATCAGCTTCCTATGATAGTTTTCATCTACATTTGGATTTTAAATTGAGCGGAAGGAAGCAATTTAGATGAAACGGAGCATCAAAATAATTCTTAAATAATACTGCAATTCTGTATCGCCTTACATCTTTTCAATCGTACATTAAGAGTCATTATTGTCATGTTCATATGAGTAAGCGTCCCATTGTAAAATTTCATTGCAAGTCAGTCATCTAATTCAAAAGTATCTGAGTTCATCACGGGTTTATTACGATAACAGTCCTTATATCCTGTGAGTCAGCACGTCACGCGTCCGCTCGCGTTGGAATCAGCGATGCCAATGCAATGCGCTGTGATTTGATTGGCCAAAACTAAAGTTCAACAGTCGCACCCTTTTCCGGTGCGTGCGGACTGCAGCTTTAAGTATAGTTTGAAAATTGTTTTTTTTATCATGTCACGTATGAATTAATGTCAGCCAAATTGTTGTTTACATCTAATGATGTTTTTGTTTATGAAATAGTTAAATTAGCTTATTAATTGTTTTGTTGCTTATCTACCTAGTAGGCAGTTTTTGTGATAGTTTTGTGTAACAGGAAGTGAATTGTAACAATACCTACATTAGGTATTTTTATCGCTGTGACGATTTTTTGGTTGTTTATTTTATTTATTTTTACCTGTATTATAAATGTTCCTTTACTATGTAACATCTGCTCTGCTTCTCAAGTGCTTATGTTATTTTATCTACCAGAGCTGCAGAGAGTTCGTTGTTAAAATATTCTCCACTTGAATCTATGTATTGTATATGCTGAGTTGATGACAAATGTTACCCTTTTGCCACTTAAAATTCTTTGGCTACATTGACTTGTTTACTCTATTTTGTTGATCTTTGAACTCTACTATATCATTTGCTTTCGAAACCGTGTTTGTAGAAATGTTATGCTTTGTAAATGAGGCTAGGATATAACCATTTTCTCTTCTGATGCTTTTACGACGGATGTCTGTCCATCCGTCCGTCTAGTGATGATTGCACTAGGTGGAGTGAATCATCGCCCGTAAGGAAGCTCGTTAGGCCGATATGCAGTATTTTTAGTATTTATTTGTTCGAGTTTTGTTTAACTTTGTCACTTTAAAGCTGTTGTGTTTGTGGTTCATTTGTTTATTACGATAATTTGACTATCGGTGGTTTATATCAGGATATTTTGGTGTTTTATTGTCTGCTATTATCTTATTGTTTTGTAATGTATAACAATACGGTTACCATTATTTATAAACTTCCTTTCTTGTTCTGTGATAACTTGACAGTGAAATGCTGTTTGAATTTAAAGTTATTGATTGAAAAAGGTGATTTTTTTTCTTCTCGTAGAAATTAGATATTAAGAAGGTTACGCATAATATATACCCATCGATCGAAAGCATCAAGCCATTATTTCAACAATGTATTCAATAAACGCGGCGATTAAATTAATCTAATGACCCTGAGGGCCTGAGGGTCGATGGAGGCGTGGGCCGATCGACTTCACTTTCTTTCTTGATTTATGAACACTACACTGAGTATTGTGATGTGTAATTTACTGAGCACGAATAATTGTCCGATATTTCCCTGTAATTACTTTTATAGGCGCTTGTGCAGGCAGGTGACGTTATTTTGAATTATTTTATACTGGTGCCGATTCTGTTGTAAATCGCACTAAACTAATTTTAGTTACATCTCATCTCTTTCTTACGAACATGATTGAAAAAGGATAGAACATATTTTAAGTTGTCAAATTAATCTTTGCCGTCTTATTTTGCGTGTATTTAGGCGTAACCGCGATAGATGGCGACTAAATTTATATTGAAAACAAGCATTGGACTAATTTGACAGGACTAAATTTCTTACATCCTTTTCTTATGTTCTTTATTAGAAAGAGACATAGCGACATTAAAATTAGTTTAGTTGTGAACAACAGAATCAGGGCCACTGGCTTACGAACCGCAGTTTTACCCGGTAATCGAGGGATTCATTTTTTGTGTGTGTTTAGTACTTCTTGAACTCTATGTTTTAGTCCAGAAGTTATTCAAGTGTTAATTGCGGCGATATACCTTCGAAGCTCTAACTTCACAAACTCTACACACCGTAGTTAAAATATGTGGCTTGGCCGTTTCGCTACTACAATAATTATTGTACTACAGAAAAGTAATTAAGTGACGGTAGCGAAACGGCCAAGCCACATATTTTGACTAAGATGTAGAGTTTGTGAAGTTAAGGCCTGTAGAGTTAGGGCGTGCAGAGTTATAAGCTTGGCTCTACATGAGATCTGATAACTTATTGACAGTGCGAGCCATATGTCTTGGCCTTGGCAACATTATACATAAAAATGTTTTTGGTGGGATACTCTTTTTAATCAGCTAACTATCATATCAAGCTGTTTTTTATGAACAATAATAGCAATGAAAATTTCTATCAGTCATCAGTGAATTAGGTAGAATAACTATACCGCCAGAATTTCTCACACCATGTAACTTTAAAACTAATAAATTTTCTTTAATGTTGTTACTTATACTAAAATAGTCCAAAGTTCCCGTTAGTAAAAGTTGACCATCGTTTCCGCATTCGTTTGATTTAAAACCGTGTGACTTGAAACTAATTAAAACATTATTCATTTTGTCCCCATTTTAAAAATATTAATAAATGTTGGAGTTGCAAGTAATAAAATTACAATCAGCAAGTTTCATATTATGTTGTATTTCTAGAAAGCTTTTATAAAGCACAGCATGCAACTCATATAAAGCTTTTAAGTATTTGTGGAAGCGCTTGATATCCGGTCATAATGGCATATAGCATTATGGTTCCCCTTTTAATGATCACATAGAGGAAATCCTTATACAACCAATGACTTCATTTCTGCCGGTCTCATATTTCGCTGAATATTTTTATATCACGTGATCACTTTCTTTGAATTTGCAGTCGATAAATACTTGATTATGGGCAATGCAATCACAAAGAGAATCCGTTCTTCAGTTCTTGAACTTTAGACCTAAAAGTTTGGGAACCTATTTAAGTAAGGGATCGCATAGATTTTATTCATTACTAGTTTTTTCTGCCTATGCAGGTACTCTGTATTTTTTAAACCATTATTTTGTGATCATTAACATTTACCTCTAATTTATTCGGCTCCCACTTGACAAGCCATTCTTCTTCATAATTGGTAATCTTCACACGTATGAGCTGCGAGGGCGTTAAACCAATTGTCTCTTTCAAGTTTACTCGCCCGGTCTAACCACTACTAGCATTAGTAGAGTCAACAGCTTAATCAATGAGCTTTTACACTGAACGGTACATCACTACTGGATCTAACAACTTGCGATGCCGACTGCTAAATGTGTCACTTATAAGGTGACCATTAACAGGAATTTTCTTAAAAATAATAAAATTCTTTTGTCTAATATTTTTGCTATCTGGCAGTATGATTTTCTACACACGCCAATTTTCGTCATTCAAAGAATTTCCTCTGCATTTCGGAGAAAAGTTCCTGTAGATGTCCGGTGAAATCCAAACGCAAGGTAAACCTAGTCACAAGTGACATCACGGATGACTGGTAACGCCAGTAACTTGCTGGTAACACAGTATTTATACCAGTTAACCCGTGGACCGTGTGAAATCACTAATTAACGTCTATTATCGAATGAACCAGCCGTTTATGGCCTGCCGGTGATGCACTGGACCCGTTAATAAGCTAGGTGTTTATTTCTTTAGGTTTCTCTGCAGTCAATAGCGGTTCTTGCGACATAATGGAAGATTTGTATGTTAACTGTGTGGTAGGAACAGGTTGCTGCAAGAAGTTCTCGTCGTTATCCACCGGTTGTTGTGAATTATAGGCTCGGGTGACATTCTTATTATTTTAATAAGTTCTTCAGATAAGGAATTCATGTGTATATGGAGATAATTGGTATTATATGCTTGAATGACATACGTTTCTCAGGTAGCCGTTATATTTTCCCGCTACAGAGGACACTCACTGGTATCACTCGGCTTCTCTCCGCGCGCTTTTATATTATGTTCAATACGTAGCTTATCTGCCGTCTTTCTATTTTATTTAACTTAATTTGCTTATCTTAAAGATCATTTTCTTTCTATCATAATAACATTCTTAATTTAATTCGTCACATTTTTCTTTCTTCATTATTCCATCTCATCGCTTCACGATATTTAGTATCTTTATAATTACTGCCTTTTGCTGACCGAGTAAATTCTTAACAAAATTTTAGTTAGGGATTAGGACCTTTACTACAGTATTACTATGTAATACTAGCATCCGCCCTTTGGGTTTACCCGCTCTCCGGAGGGTTCTCTTTTTCTGTGATAAGAGAATTCTATGTCTTATAGTGATTTGGGTTATTTTATTTATTTTGGGTATGGTCTATGTTGTACCAAATCCTTTCACCATTTACCTTATGGGTGATGATTTTTAAGTCAGAAGGTTGATGACAAGCTTGCATACAAACATCTTCGGCCGCATCATCACTGACCACAGTGAGTTTGTGGTCAAACGCAGGCCTAGGTACATAGAAAAAAAAAAACGCATTTACAATATTAGCTCGGATTATTAGGAAGGATGTATGTTCTTTACCAAGCGCATATACGTAAATGTATTTAAAAAAAAAACTTACTATGGGTACGTCAGATAGGGCATTAGAAACCGTTTTCGTTTCGTTTTTAGTTCGAAAGTCAAGCTAGATTCTAATATGAAATCGGATCACACATAAAAGCACACCGTAAGGCTCTTCTTTATACGAGTAACCTCAATCATTTTTTGCCACGCGTTATCTCTCGATCGAATCCAATTAATATCGATATAAAGATCGATATAATCAGTCACTCTATCGCAAACTGGTTTAGTGATGGGAAAGCCTGGGAAATTATAGAGGAGATGGAGGAAAACTTGTAAAACAGTAGTTTGTTGTCGTAGTAAACGGTTTTATGAAGAGAACTAAGAATTACGATAGTTTTTATGTGATATTTATTATGAAACTATGCCTTTACAAGATTTGATAGCATTCCAGCGCAGTTCGTATATATTTTATCTGATGTTGTTAACATGTAGTATTTTCGTTATTTGTTTCTTTTTTTAAACCATTCCACTTTATTGTGTATATTCTACGACGTGGTCCAGTTGGCCACCAATAGAAGTCGCTGGAGGCAAGCCGTCTACGCTCTATCAAAGACGTCCGGTGATCACGATCTTCAGCCATGAATTAAACGACCACAGAGAGAGACTTTATTGTGGACTGTTTTCTACTGCGTTAAAGTTTGTGCAAAACCCAAAGAGAATTTTTATGGCGATGAGTGAATCAATCATGCCGTAGGTAATAGTTGAACGGATTTTGACGAATCCTGGTGCAATATCCTAGAATAAAACACAAAGCACTTTTATCCCCAAAAAACAGATCGTTGCAAACGCAGGACGGAAGTGAAACTTACAGAAAATTACAGTACACAGATTTCTACCGTACCTACAGATAACTTGTGACTTGTGAGTATCTCTTATAATTTTATTCCTCAGAAACAATACTTTGGTGAAAGCTAGCTCTCCTATAAAATATATGCTAAATCGCCCATTGTCTTTAAGCTACTCACGCGGTACAGGCTTGGTCTCATCTTGACCCCTGTTTGACCATAAATAGACTCTAATGCGGCGGTCGCGCATGAATGGCCACCGCTTTTTTTCTTTCGAGGCCGTGGAAATCGTGGCCCGTTCATTCTCCATTCAAAATTTCGAACAGCTGTCGACGCCATGTTTCTTTGTTATTGAAGATTATTGATGCTACTGGAGTACACTGGAAATGACTTGCATGCGGGTCACTTGTCAAATGCATATAAAGTTGGTGCTTGGTGGAAAGAAACCATTGATGTACCTACATAGTTACTTATTTGAATAATATTTTGTTAAATACCTAGTTCTGCAAGAGTTCTCGAACTGCACTTACCTACATATTTCTTAACATAAATAATTAATCATGTTATAAATAATATACAGGTCGTTGTTTTGGTCAGCGACGAGCGACTCAGGGTCGATAATGTGATACTGGTGCTAAAAAAAATACTTTATGTTTTTATAATAATAAAAATAATATTAGTTGGAAAATCATGTTATAAGCTAAAGTGTAGGCGTAATACTCAACGGGAATGCGAGGAAGTAAAGGGGTGGGGCGATGGCGGCTTGCACCTAGCTCTAGTCTGTGCACGTGGCTAGTGAACATACTTTGCGGTAATTTTTCAAATTGAATAAGGTATTTCTTAACGCATTTACAGTATTTAATGGAATTTGTACTACCGCTTCTGGGTCGCTTGTCGCCGATCAAAAAAACATCCTGTAGTGTTAGATTGCCTGTCCTATCCAGTCATTTAATTTGATTCATCAGTGTAACACGTATGATTGACAAGGCGTTATGTGCAAGAGCATGATATCTGTTTCTTTCGCCGACACGCAGCCATGTGTGATGTCATGTCATTGCGCTGAACGGTACTATAATGGAGCGGGATCTGACACTGCATTTATGATATTCCGTTAAAAATAAAGACAGAAATATAATTGTTTTGTACTCAAAATTAACTATGAGAACTGTAGAGTATTTTGAAGGCTGGAGTTGTGTTGAAAATAATAAATATTGATGGCGTCATAAAAGATCGAATATTTTTTCATAAAAATCACAATAGGTTGTATACAAAAAGTGACCGTATTTTGAGTAACGTAAGGTTATATTTCAATCTCTTATCTTTAGACAAGTAGGCGAAAATTTGTGTTCATAACAAATTAATTAAAATTAATGAGCCCTATTTATCTTTCCAGGTAAGCATTACACGGTTGATTGATCACAACACAGCTGATGAAGCTATGATGTAAGGACCTTGTAACCTGCTTGTTGGTGCTACCAGTTGGGGTTCCGTAAGTTTAAAATAAACATTAAGTTAACAAATTTATTTTTAATACAACCTTTTTTGTTAACTGTACTTGCATTGTCTTCCAAAATATACTAAACTAGATTCTGCTCGTGGCTTCGCCCGCGTGGCCTACTGGAAACAAATGACATATTTTTCTACGACAGTAAAACAAAACAAAACAATCATCCCGCTTCGAGGGTGGAATTATTAAAAACGCTGAGACACGTATAAATAAATTTTCAATCTTACTTATACACAAAATTTTAAGATCCTAACTTCAAAACTGACGGACTTTCATACAAACATTCATCTCCTATTTTACCCCCTTAGGGGTTGAATTTCGAAAAACCCTTTCTTAGTGGTTACCTCACAAAGAATATACCCTCTAAATTTCATGTCTCTAGAACCAGTGGTTTAGGCTGTGCGTTGATATATCAGTCAGTCAGTCAGTCAGTCAGGACTTTGAATTTTATATATATAGATATCAAGTCAATCCAACCACAGGAAGTGGGTGAAATTCGCCTTGCAAGATTTGACCCAAATACATATATTGCACATTGCAAGTTAATAAAAATCTTGTAATTAAAGGTATTATGATAAATCATTAACACGTTGATTTTTATGAAAAATTAAATTACAGCTAGTCAATTATTAACTTCTATGATATGCTAAAACATATTTTTGTCTTCTGTACTTGTTGAATTTTATCTTCGTTATCATTTTGAATTGAACTGAAGACTTACTCCTGATAGTATTGCCCGTTCACTCACCGCTTGCTGCATGTGTATGTAATTCAAAGCATAGTCAATAAATTAGTCGAAGTCGGTAAACAAATATACATTCCGCCTGATGGTACCGCGTTACCGACCCTTCCCCCAATGAGCTCTGGCGACTTTATTCACGCGCAGGAACGCAACATAAAGTTATTTGGCTGCGATATTCTGTAAGGTGGATGTACTTCCCCAGTCGAGATGCTCTTTGAGCGAATAAACGCTACGCTCTACCACTCCGAATTTCAACCACTATGGAGCTAAAATAAGGGATGACAGTCATTCTTACAGTTTATTTACACTTGTGCTAGACTTACACTGAGACTTTCCCAAGATGACGGTGACGCAAGTGCATCTCTATAAACAACTTGTAGAACGTAACAACTCATTCTTCAAAGAAAGGTAATTCCGAGAAAGACGTGTCTTATGTTTGAGCGAAACCACACGTAGCGTTTTCCGCATTGTAATGATAAAAAGTTCTGATTAGACATTAAGAAGACCGAACCTGTTCTCAGTTGCGGTGACTTCAGCAGCGATGACTACATACAGCCTCTTTTAAGGCCAAAACTATAAAAAATGTTATGATTATGATTTGATTTGAAATAATCAAAAGAAGAGAGAAAAGTTCTCCGTTTCCTAGTTATGTATTTGCTAAAGTGAAGTTCTAGTTTCGCCATCTCTTTATATATAAAATTCTACTGCACGTGTGTATGTCACTGAATTCCTCTTAAAACGGCTCGACGTCGATAATATAACCTAGATACCGACTGCAGCGCCATCTGTCGGACTGATTTGTGAATCTAAACCATCCAGGGCGCCACCCAAACGCATACAAAAAAATTCATTCAAATCGGTCCAGCCGTTTAGGAGGACTTCAGTGATAAACACACGTACATACCCCCTCTTTTCTACTGAGATTTTCTATAGTGGCCACCTTCACCAACCTCTCGGTCATAAAAGACGGCACACTATACCAGGCAACCCCTTACGAGGCGTCTGGGACCATCTGCGGTAGGTCACGCCGCCAGAGTACTCGCCCCTGGTACTCAAGAGAAAATGTGAGTCGCACCGTGATCACTCACTACCATTTGTCCAGAATGGTACCGGAGCAGTCAAAGTCGCTCACCACACGCACCCCAGCACGCCAGCACTAGCATGAGCACTAACGTAAAAATACGCAGCGCAAACACCGGCACTAGCGCACCTTGTTGGTGCTAGCGGATTCAATCCCCGCTAGGGACGCCAGAGAAGCTGGCTCCCATTTCTCCAGAATGGTCCCGGAGCTGTCATGTACGCTCACCTCCCGAATACGAATCCACGCATCTACCCAATGCCTACAGCTGGGTTGCCGGAAAACTAATCCAACGGGTAGTCCTCTACTTTCTATCCAGGAAAGTGCCGGAGATACTAAAAACACACAAATAATGATAAACACACGTACAGTAGAATTAACTCCCTGGTTGGTTTAGATAGGGTAGGGTAGGGTAGTAGCATAGGGTAGGGTAGCACCACGCGAACGAAGTGGCGCCGAGCAGCTAGTTGACTTATATATTACTTGGTTCCATACCAATGAGCTTCGCATTTTAAATGGACACTTAGTTCTCTAAGGCTCATAATTTATCAACAGAGCCCATATAACTCTTGTAAAATAAAAATACGTCGATGTAACGTGTCGTGTGTTTCCGCCTATACAATGATCGCGTGCAATGCAAGAGGTGCGCAGGCGCCGCCCGCTCTATAGATGTGTTCATTAGTGCTTATTAATCACTCTTATTGCTAGAACAGAAAGCATCGAACCTACATACATGGTGCCTTGACACATTCACGCTATTATAACCTTTATTTCTTTGGTTTATCGACGATAATGGCATAATGAACTTAAATATGGTGGTGTGGAAATGAGGGGTGCATAATTATTGCGCGTTATATCGTGTTTTTCGGTGGAAAGGAAATTTTAAGGGGATGTTGATTTGTATATAGCGAATTCCGGCTGTTTTGTGGGACATGTTTAATCAATTTTAATCATGCTGTAATATATTTTTTTTTGTAATTAGTGCAAGAATTCGTGTACCTAATTTACTGCTGAAGTCCGACATTATTTTGAAAGTCTTTACGGGAAATTCTTTTATTTTAAGAAACTTAGTTCATTGTGGAAGAAAATCAGATATAGAAATGTTTATTTCAAACAAGAAAAAAGAAACCTAAAGAATTATTGTCCTAACCTAGTTTCGATGAAACTACTTAATTTAAATATAAACAAGCTTATTCCAATAGACCCACTTCGGAATACTCTTCAATTTAATCATTGCCGGTCATCACCAACAAACATTATTTTCGACAGCGAAAGTGAATCCGGCTTTGAATAATTTTCGCGAGGATATTGCTCACAGCGTGAGTTCGCGGTCGACCGCCATATTGTATCGGTGAAATAGTATTGTTGTCAAAATACATTGTTTTTCCCACCAATAAGCAAGCTACGTTCGAATCTCGATCTTATTCCTTGTGTTATAAAGATTGTGTATTTTTTAGGGCTGGTTTTAAATTTGTATTGAACAGCCGCAAGCTCTGATGCTATCGTTTCGGATCCCAAACTCACTTTCGTCTTTCATCGACTATTCTAATGGCGAGGGCGTAAACTTACACAAAGGGTTTTAAAACTTTCATTTTTTATAACCACGTTAATTTCATTCAGTTATTTATGGTTTCACGGAAATATGTAATACAATCAAACGTAAATTGGAACGTTATTGTACAGAATGGTCGTTCCGTTTTACGCAGTGAAACGGTAATGCAAACTGGTATTTTTTAATTAAGTAGTTGATTGACATTTTGAAATTAGCAAAAAATTCTGTATTGCTCTGTTTGGCGTATAAATGTGGGTTGACTTGTATATGGCATTGAATGGTATGCAAAGTATATTATTTTGACAAACTAGGTTAGGTTTAGGTTTTGTAATGGTAGTTGTACAATTTATTTATTTATTGCCTAAGGCCCTTTGCACATTATAAGAAAATTTCTTGTGACAAGACATAAAATGTATGGGCGTGTCTGATCCGACATTTCTTGTAATATGCACGGTCTCATATAACAACCAGTGCGACTGAATGTCTTATAAGACATGTCTGATAAGACACAAGAAGTTTTCTTATAATGTGCAAAGGCGCTAAATCAGATTATTTACAATGTATATTTTCTTTCAGTTCTATTTTTATGCTTGATTTCTAATCTGTGTGCCCTTTGGCAAAGGCCTCCTCCAACTGTTTCCATTTTATCTTATCATGTGCAATACCAGTAGTAGTTCTACCCGCTGTTGCAGTGATTATATCATGCCATATTTTTCTCTGCCTTCCTTCTGTCTTATTTTCCCTTTTCTGAGGTTCCACGTTCCATGGCCTCTATGGCCAGGCTATCGCCATTTCAGGAGTCTTGTTTTTAGTGCCGCGTTTTGAGTTTTTTTTGCTTTCCTGTTGTGTATAATGAACAGTTCAACATAAAACGACGTGTGTAAGTAAGTTAATAAAAAACAATAGGTAAGATTCAGTATACATACATCTGCAATGTAAGTAAGGTACCTACTTTGTACAATTTAATGAAACTCGTTCATTCAATGAACAATACATTCGTTCTATTTTCCGCGTGCTGTACGAAAGTGAAATTAGCAAGTTGAATGATTTCGGCCAGACGCTCTTAACCTGTTAATTATTCTCTTTTAATGGTCTCTTTAAGATGCTTACACACTAACACAATATGCTCTTCGCGGTTGTTTAGTTAGCAAATACTCAAAACTTGATTACGAAAATAAACACTGCGTCATTAGTCCAAGATTTAAATTCAATTGTTTGTCTAAGAAAGAACGTTGTTGACTATGTTTTGAATCGTGGACTGACTAATGACCGATTCCTCTAATTTACGGACCGTTATCGGTTAAAATTAAGACTCTTATATCTTTACTATATAATGAAGCAATGACCTCAAAGCTTTGCATAGCAGACCCTCCCATATGGAATTAGCTATCACATGTAAAATTAGCTTACGAAATGATCTATATGCCCAGTTTGGCAATAAAAAACCATTGGTAAGCAAAACGATTCGTTTTTGTTTATAGAAACCGGGCATAAATCCGCAACTCAAACTACTAGATATCTATCCGTTAACATTCAATCATCAACTTTGAGATAACAAAATTAGTGTCGTGCAACAATACCCCCCCAAATTATCCCCATGTGGAATTCTGGGTTTTGTATGCAACAGTTACTGTCAGAATGTGGCTTTTGTGGAGGGCTCTAAGTGCTGTAACGTTTTATCTAACGTAACGTAACAGTCTATACGCTTCTTAACTTACGAGTGAGTTTCGCTCTTAGTAAAATTGGTGGTATTTAATATTCTGTAGTGGTAACATATGCGCCGCTGGCTATTACATTATTGAATCATTAAGCTCCGCAGATACCAAAGCTTTTAGTGATATTGGTAACGGGGATAAAGTTATACAGTTAACCGGTTCACTAAATTGTCTATGGTTTTCGATAACTTATCTTTTGTACTTAACCTGTGCTGTAGTGTTTAGTTACGTTGCTACCGGCTTAATTGATAGATTTCTTAATGCTAATATTTGGTTATGTATTTCTTGTTTTTAGTATGTCAAGGCTTGTTAATGGTTTAGTTTGTTGGAAAAGGAATATAACTATGATAAAATTCTAAATAAGGTTCTTGATTTAACTTACTAGACCTTCATAAAAGCATTTAACCTGGTTAGGAAGTTATAAACGGTCTTGATATAAATAAAGCACTCGTAATTCGTAATAATGCAGTAATTTGAATAAATTAAGTAGTAATATACAAAAAAGTGTTAAATTGCGTTTAGATTTATGACTTTTATACATAAAAAGTAACTACGTACTACGAGGTTTTATGAGAGGTAGAGCATAGCGTTTATTCGCTCAAAGAGCAGCTCGACTGGGGAAGTACCTCCACCTTACAGAATACCGCAGCCAAATAACTTTATATTGTGTTCCTGCGCGTGACTAAGGTCGCCAGAGCTCATTGGGGAGGGAGGAAGGGTCGGTAAAGCGTGAGTGATAGATACCTCGCGTGTTGCAAGCGTCCATCTGGCTACGGTAACCGCTTACCATCAGACGGGCCGTATGCTTGTTTACCGACTACGTAGTATAAAAAACATCTTACTGTTCAAAGACCACCTAAAATAAAAATATTCAGGACACATGATAATCTATGCTTTTCAGACAAGACAAATCTAGGTACTCAAGATTCGCCTAGATCCAACTTTCTACCAATAGATAAGAATTAACTGAACGTGAACCGAGCTAGGCAGGTAGGTACACACGGCAACACATCAAGCTATACATTTCCATTATAAGCTGATCTCATATTGTATAGGATTTCCGTACAATGAGAGGTCAGCTTATATTGGAAATGTATAGCTTGATCTGTAGCCGTGTGTACGATCAGGCAGAATTATGAAGATTGTTGTAAGTGGCACAAAAAATGTAGACCATTGTTCATCGGTGGCCTACGCTTGCCAATTTAGATTTCGATTATTTTGAATCGATTTAGCGTATTCGGATTGTATTGTCGGTGAATAAAGAACATTAATGAACCCATTTGTGTAATGTACTACCTCAGAGTATATAAATACTACGTACAAGTACTACACAACATCGCGAGTTATTAATGTAATATAAAAAATAAATAACTTTTTTTTATATGAGGTTTTCAGATTTAATGAAATAATGTCACATGTTATTTTTAAGTGTTTATTATTCATAATTGGAACCATTCCTATTGACAGACATAGGGTTAAAATATGGCCAAAAGTTGTATCTACAGAAAAACGCATTTTGGAAGGTGTCTATCTCAGATCGTTTTTAAAATAGAACACGAGCTTTTTTTTTGACTTCAGTCTCACTCTCAATGTAGACGACTCAATGATGCCTTCAAAGAAAAAATAAGTGCGCAAATTCTCGCTGCGATAATTAACACCCGTAAATTATAGTGCATAAGTACATGATAATAACCTATATTTGTTATCAGTCATGCCACCAGCTGCCGTGTCGTAATATTTACTGCCGCAAATGTTCTCACGGCGCGGGCGGCCCGTGGAATTGATTCTATTGAATGTTTTCTCGAACTGGATTCAATTGGTCTCAGTTTGTTTTTATTTGCAACTATTTTGGTGCAGTACTAAGATTCGGATTAATAAGACAAATAAAGTCTCCAACTTCCTACAATGAATCTTAATACCTACAACAGAATAGATATATAATGTTAGTAGAGTGATTTTGAGTATTGTGCCGTACCGTGATAATACACAAAAACACTCAATTTTACACTAGAAGAGTTAGGGACATACCAGTTAAACATATAATTATAAGTGTTTGTTGAAACCTCAGGTATCCAAGGTATGAATTAAGTTGTGTTATGGAAACCAAAAAACGTATGGTCAACGCAGCCGCGGCACGAACTCTCTTGACTAATATAATAATTTTAAACCTGTACCTCTACCATGAGTTTTCTACACTAACGTTATCTACACACGCTAGCGACTACGGTGTATATTTTGTATAACGGGCACTGGCCTCTAGTGGATACTTTTGGAAGCATTTCATACAAATGTTTCACCGTAGTCGCTAGCGACTGTAGATTACGTTAATAGTGTAGAAAACTCATGGTACGGACGGAGGCAGAGGACTAGTAAGTCACTAGTGTATGATATATCTATGAATGCATCTATGTATATCGCAGCTGCTACGCCTCGCACAAGGTAATGTTGTTTACGCTAACGCTATCACTCTACTGATATTCTATCTCTATGCCACCAATACTTACCTGCTTATTACCCATTTTTTTTTCATTTACCCAGCCTTATTGAAGTCTTTTTAAAATACTTTGTTTTAGACTGGGCATTATCAGTTCGATTGAACAACAGAATTTACGCTCCGTTATGGACACTAATTTAGAAACTCGACTTGAGTAACGATAATGACAAAATCGAATTACTTACAGTTGATTTAAATTAATTGGAATAGGCGTGATTTTAGTCTTGTGCAACATTGTTGTGGTGAGTATACTATTTAATTTTCTTTCGAGCTAAGTATCGATAAAAAATACTAAAATAACTTTATTATTGTGAAATCAAGAAAAGTGTCATTGGTGCCGATTCTGCTGTAAATCGCACGAATAGAACATATTTAAAGCCGTCAGATCAGTCTTTGCCGTCGTAACCCCTACGTCATGTGGACTTTATTTAGTCGTAACCGCGATAGGTGGCGACAAAATTTATCCCACCAAAAACATTTTTATGTAAAATCTTGCCGCCAAGACATATAGCTTGCACTGTCAAAAAGTTATCAGATCTCATGTAGAGCCAAGCTTATAACTCTACTTGCCCTTACTCTACAAGCCCTAACTTCACAAACTCTACACACCGTAGTCAAAATATGTGGCTTGGCCGTTTCGCTACTGTCACATGGGAGTAAGGTGAAAAATGTATTCACTGTTACTTTTTTGTTATAGAATAGTTCTTGTAGTAGTGAAATGGCCAAGCCACATATTTTGACTACGGTGTGTAGAGTTTGTGAAGTTAGGGCTTGTAGAGTAAGGGCAAGTAGAGTTATAAGCTTGGCTCTACATGAGATCTGATAACTTTTTGACAGTGCAAGCTATATGTCTTGCCGGCAAGATTTTACATAAAAATGTTTTTGGTGGGATTTCACTTCTTTTTGTAAGATGAGTTTTTTTTTTTTTTAAATTTCCAAGTTTTATAATTTTTTTGTTGATTTTGTACTAATACAAGCTTACATACCAAATTTCAGCTTTCTAGGACTTCCGGAAGTACTCTATGAGTTTTGATGATCATCAGTGAGTCAGTGACGAAATCGGGGTTTTTTAGGTATCAATAAAATCTAAAGTATAAGAGCTATGTTATTGAAATTTAATTTGTTTAATAAGTTCACTATTGACATCATGTCCCGAGAATTTTGTTTATCTGGTATAATCCAAACCCAAGTTATGAGGCTTCAAAAAAACGACGAAGCGCTTCGAGAAAAGGTAGGTAGTGCCCTTGCGCTTCGCTTGGCTGTCTTGGCGGGGGGGCACTCCCGTGCCCCCAGATACAGGTGTTGTTTTGGTCGGCGACAAGCGACCCAGGAGCGTTAGTACAAAATATATATTCCCCAAAAATGGACTTAATTCCATTAAATACTGTAAAGTATTATGTCTACACTTTAGCTTATTACATGATATTCAAAATTTTAATTTTTTAATTTTTATTATTAAAAAAAATAAAGTATTTTTTTATATTTTTTTTAGCATCAGTATCATTTGTATTATCGACCCTGAGTCGCTCGTCGCTGACCAAAACAACGACCTGTATTGAAAACAAGCATTGGACTAATTTGAAGGGACTATATTTCTTACATATTTTTCTTATGTTCTTTGTTGGAAAGAGACATACATAGTGAGACTCAATTAGTTTAGTTGTAAACAACAGAATCAGCACCACTACCTACTACCACCCACTTTAACGTGATTTTCTAGATTTCGTTCTTCAATATATCAAAACCTTCACGTTGACCGTTAGAATGTCACGTCTATTTTTATTCTCCGAAATGTTTTATCGCCGAAAAGAAGTAAAGATTTGAAGATATACATTTTTATTGCATTACACCTACGATACGGTAGATGTGAATTTATTATGCTGCATCTTTTACTATGCACCCGTTTTTCTTAATTTTACTTACTTTTAAGTACCTATTAATTTTAACTACACACTCACACTAATAAAAAAATAATATATTTATTTTATTTTATTGTTTATCATTTTTAGCTTTTTTTTTATTCGTGTTATTACCTACACATCACTAAGGGCGTCAGCTGAAAATCAGCGCTGCTGGCAGTAGTCAGTAGCACTATGCTGAGCTGTGTCCTATTTGACGACACAGATCTTCTGTTTTATTTATAATTTTAAAATTTGTTATGTTAATGTGTTCGTCAAATAAATAAGTTTCTTTCTTTAAGTTTAACTATTTTATAGAATATGGAACCCATAATGTTTGAAAAAAAAAATGCTATTTTCCTTTGCTCTCCATAGAAACTTTGACTTTATCAAAACTGAAAACTCACGACCGAGAGCACACTAGCAAGAAATGATGTACCATTGTAATATAATAGCAGTAGTTAGACCAGTCACTTTTTAAGAAAATGTCTACCGTGCTTGCAACGCTTTGATCTAGTTACAAGTTGTAAAGTTTTCCAAGATGGACGTAAAATTTAAAGTACACTTTGTGTTTATAACGTGAGCAGTTCAATTTATGACATGTGGCGCCGCCTTTTCGTTTTTATGTCCCACGTACTTTCGGTTTGAAGTCCTGATTTATATGCCTACTCAAAGATAAGCTTGTAGTTTCTTTGATGCATAATAAACAAGCGAACTTTGTCTCTTAACTGTTGTTTTTAGGGTTCCGTAGCCAAATGGCAAAAACGGAAACCTTATGGATTCGTCATGTCTGTCTGTCTGACTGTCCGTCCGTATGTCACTTTTTTCCGAAACTATAAGAACTATACTGTTGAAACTTGGTAAGTAGATGTATTCTGTGAACCGCATTAAGATTTTCACACAAAAATATAAAAGAAACAATAAATTTTGGGGGTCCCCCATACTTAGAACTGAAGCTCAACATTTTTTTTTCTTCAAACCCATACTTGTGGTATCTGGATAGTTCTTAAAAAATGATATTGAGGTTTCTAATATATATTCTTTCTAAACTGTATAGTTTGCCCGAGAGACACATCCAAAGTGGTAAAATGTGTGTCCCTCCCCCCCTGTAACTTCCAAAATAAGGGAATGATAAAACTAAAAAAATATATGATGTACATTACCATGCAAACTTCCACCGAAAATTTGAACGAGATCTAGTAAGTAGTTCTTTAATACGTCATAAATCGTAAACCGCAATTTACCTTTCATTCAATCAACTCAAATATAAAAAAAAACATTTTTATATTATGTTACTTGCTGCTACGGAACCCTTCATGGGCGAGTCCGACTCGCAATTGGCCGCTTGTTTTTTGTTTTATAGTACTGTCATATTAAAACGCATGTAAACTTTTCTTTAAAATTAGTATTGCTCATGTTCTGTTTTCTTTCTTCTTTCACTCTCTCAAAATGGCTTAAATCTCACTGGTAAGAATAGACATGACCCATTTTCTGGTATGTTTTTATGGGGCTTAACCCGTTGGTTCTCGCGAGGGACGCGCGTCCTATTATAACAATTGATGTCATTGTTATATTTTTAACTGCGAGCTAAGGTATACCATCAATTATGTCTGCTTTCTTTAGTTCCCTGTAGAAGCTGTTCTTAGTTTTTAAACATTTCCTGTGATTTTAAATTTAAATTACGCAGTACTCCATTAGTGGTAACATTATTAGTTTTCACCCTGCCTGTCATGTCTCAAGGCGAAGCAAATCAACTGTTATTTACATTTAACGCGACGCGACGCCGTATCTGAAGCGAGAAATCTGTTCCCTTTGTACTAGTAGCGTACAATAACTTGAGAAGTACTAAAATAACTTTAACACCTTTGCACTTCACTTTAAAATTACCTTTTGGAACGAACGCACTATTTTTGTTACTCAAGTTTTTTTTAAGAGAGATACGACCTATCTTTTATTCGCTCAAAGAGCAGCGAGACTGAAGTACCTTCTTACAGAATACCGCAGCCAAATAACTTCATGTTGTGTTCCTGCGCGTGAGTAAGGTTGCCAGTGCTCATTGGGGAGGGGGAAGGGTCGATACCGCGTGAATGATGCCTCGTGTGTTGCAAGCGATAACCACTTACCATAAGGCGGGCCGTACGCTTCTTTACCGAGCCTTTGTGGTATAATATTCATTTGTATAGGACGTATCCTAATGTTTTTAGACTAGAACTACACCTTACGTTCTGGCTCCTAAAAGTATCCAAGGTCCTGCCTTGGATCACAAAGAGTGAAAAAAAAAAAGGATTCACGGTATAAAGACAAGCAAGAGAACTAATGAATTATCTAGATATTCTAATAATCTATTTGGCCAATTCGGCGATTAATTCGGCATTTACTACAACGTGACTTATTATCTCAGATTACAGAACAAAGCAAATATAAATTCAAAAGCGAATACCAGGTATGTGTTTTTCAATTTGTATTTGATTTTTTGGCCTCACTCCCATGTTCCGCACGCTCCATCTGCCTTGTTCTGTAATCTGTGCCTGTTATAATTACTTTCGGTCAAAATCTACGTCATTTATTTCTACGATGACAGTATTAAAACGTGATTCTAATGTAATGTGACATGCAGTAAAGGTTTGCAAAAAGGAAAAAGCTCATTCGCCACCATAAATGCATAATTAATATTATATTTCCGCCAAGTTGTGACCCGTTAATTGCACGTGTAATAAGTTATGTGTAACTTGAACATGGATAAGCTGAGCACGCACGATTTTCTCCTATCACGATCCTAGAGCTCATTGAATTGATTGAATGGGGTTACCGGATTGTATAGTGTTACTGACTTTACTGAGTATTTCCTCGATTAAGTAAGTTCTAGGTACACTTGTATTTTATGTCAAAACAACAACTTTTATTATGATTGCACTGTTATAGCTGATAAATGTAAAAAAACCCGTATTATAAAATGAAATGCATTTACATAATATCTATTTTATATAACCACTAGCTACCCGGCGCGACTTCGTTCGCGTGGTGCTACCCTACCCTTTTCTTCTTTTTTTTTTTTTTATTAGCGTGGGGAAATCCTCATAGGATACCCGACCGCCCTGGGGGGAGCGGCCAGGTTATGCCGGACTTTTACCGGCTAAAACCCCACGGTGGTCGCCACCTGCGCTACAGAGGGGGGCGGGCTCTCGTGCAGATCGCGTACCTGCTCGCCCCTCCACGCGCGGCACTGTGATAGCTCGTCCCGGGGGAAGTGTGATACCTCCCCCCGGCACCCTCGCGGTGCTATCGCCCGATGAGTCGTGACCACAACGACCCATCGTCCTCCTCGGGGTCGCTTCTGGGCGTTCAGGGCCCCCGCTCCGATTGCCCACGACCCCGAAGGTCCCCGTTTAGTCGCCTTTTACGACAGGCAGGGGAACACCGTAGCTGTGATTCTTAGCCCCAGCTACAGGGCAGGAGGGCCGCCACGAGGCACTGCTGCGCTTCGGCGGCGTCGTCTCCGGGCGGGATCGGCCCTCTCCCGATCCCGCTCAGCAGCCTCCTTCTGGACCATTACGGTCTCGCAGAAGGAGGCTACGGCCCTCCACGCCGTATCCCCGCTCAGCATCGCCGACACGACTGCTGGCAGGGAGAGATTCCGACCGATCAAGTCGACCAGGATCCGCCGCTCGGGTTCCCACGCGGGGCACACCGCGAGCGTGTGCGATGCGGAGTCCTGGTCGCTCCCATAATGGAAGCAAGCCGCCGTCGCCTCACGTCCGATCTTACACAAATAATCACCGAAGCACCCATGCCCGGTGAGTATCTGTGTAAGTCTGTAGGTGAGTCGTCCACCTTGTCGCTGCATCCAGGCCTCGAAGACCGGCAGGACTGCTCCGACAACGCGTTTGCGCGCATGCCGCTTCTCACAGAGCCTTGCGCACCACGTCGCGAACGCGATAAGTCGCTCCTGCCGTCTGATCGCCTCTTCTGGATCACCTCCACCACTCTGGCGGACGATGCGGATTCGGTCATAGACCCTCGCATCCATGTCCGCCAGAATATCCAGTGGCAACCCTACCCAACCCTATCTAAACCATCCAGAGCGTCACCCAAACGCATACAAAAAAAAATCAACTGTACTTGTGTTTGTCACTGAACTCTGTATTGCTTGTGTGCGTTTGGGTGGCGCCCTGGATGGTTTAGATTCACAAATCAGCCCAACAGATGGCGCTGCAGTCGATAATATAACCTAGATACCGACTGCAGCGCCATCTGCCGGACTGATTTGTGAATCTAAACCATCCAGGGCGCCACACAAACGCATACATTCAAATCGGTCTAGCCGTTTAGAAGGAGTTCAGTGACATACGTGCAGAAGAATTTCATATATAAAGATAACAGGAAAATATGACTAAAGCTCTGATTCTGATTCATTTCGACCAGTCCCGTTCGAGTAATCGACAACGACTAAATACCTACCTACCTACCTATAGGTATTTAGTTGTTGTTAATGTTATTCTATATGTTTGACTCACACTCACACAAACTGAAAATGTCCACGCTACGCGAATAACGAACGAATTCTGTTCGTTCGAGGCTCAGCTCGGTTCGTGTAGCATGGACGAAGCATAAGGATTCAAAATTAAAAAAAGTCAAAACCTATCATGATTCTTTATCTAAACTTTAGTTAGATTTAATGGAAAGGTTATATCGTGTGACCAATTCATAACGATTTTCCTGTTCAATAACTACTGTAATATTCGGATCGATTGATCGACATTCGATACAATATCGTTTGTATCGTAACTCGTTACCACTGCGACTCAATTTACTTTATCTTGATAACTATTAATTTCGATTTCACTGACTAAATTGTTTTTTTATCGATTCAAAGCTTTCTTCCGATGGGAGTTGTTTGTTTCTTTATTATACTGTGTAGGAGGTCGGCCCTTTTGTTTTCAACATATTTTGTTAGAGAATAATTTATGTAATGCTAGTTTTTGCCTCGTGGCTTTTACCCGCATTCTCGAGATCCTAACTATAATATAATAATAATAATCCAAAACTAAAAATTATAAATGCGAAAGTGAGTTTGTTTGTTTGCCTTCACGCCAACTACTCAACGAATCATCATGAAATTTGGCATGCAGATAGCCTATGGTATGGAGAAGGACATAGGACCCAAGAACGCGAGTGAAACTGCGGGGGACAGCTAGTTATCTATATTTTTCAAATATAATCCAAATCCAAAAACAATTACAGTAACAAACATAGACACAAAAGCGTAGAATAAAGAATATTAGGTACTAACGTAAAAAATAAATAATAGAATTTAACGAAAAAAATGGATTGACATATAATTCTGGTTCATAAGCGCTAAGTAAATAAATCTGAAGAGAGAAGAGAGAAAATGTCATCGGCTCTAGCAAAGAAGAGCCATTTTTCAAGGATTATTGGATCTGTAGAGCTCGGGAATTGGAGGAGTGGATGAATGGGTGGTCAGGGCTTTACCTAGCAGTGAGGTACTATGAGCTGATACAGACCGACTTATAAACGCATTCAGATAACAGAAACCAGATCTAATTTGATAACGAATAAATTTTAAATGTAATTTTTTTTTTAAAAGTACTTGGTCTCCTTTTAACATTTTTTTGTGGCTTTTTTATCATCAATCCGACCCTGTCGTTATATTTACGTATATCCACATTATTTATCCATCGAGATATTTATAGTAGCGTGGGCTTAACGAGAAAAAACGATATTTTCTCTTTTATAGTCATAATGTGTGAACGATTATTGCATTGCTGTTGAAACATGATGGGTGATGTAAACTTTTCCTTATTTATGTAACACTAAGCTCTGCCCACGGGTTTGTTCTCATGGCAGAGTTCTACGACCTATGGTCAATGTTAAATCTTTACATTATGACCATAAATGATGCCTGTCATGACAGAAAAATGCACTATGGGTTGTGTGTGGGCGTCAAATGTAGTAGTGTCCTTAATTTAGCAAGGCCTATGTTATGTATATCACCTATGTGTAATTAATATTGCAAATTTTGATTGATTACTAAGACCTGAATTAGAACGAGAATGTATGCCTATCAAGAATATAATTAGGTATATATTGTGTAAACTTTATGCACTGAAAAAAAAAAGAAACGCTAAATGTATCCAATATTTCGTCTAGCAATGTAGTCTCGAAATAGTGACTGCCGAATTAAGTGTGTTAAGTAACACTTCTATCATTAAATAAACAACTGTTATTATTTCAAGTGAACTTTGTTAATAATCATTGTTATATTTAAAATATATGAATTGGTTCGGTTATTTTTTTTCCAGTGTGGAAAGACAGTTACCAAATTCAATTAATTTAATCTTGAATCAACTTGTGTTTAACTTTATAGCCGTTCTATATAAAACTTCGAACGGTCCATATCCCAAATTCGAGTGCCAGGTATTTAAGTTCTTGGGTTTAATACCCGGAACAAGGTGTGACCTCTACCTATCTCTTAAGGGATTAGATAATATTTGTCTTATCTTAACTTCATATGACAAAATTATGGACCAAAATTAAATGATGGTGATCTCATGCCATCAGGCGGGCCGTATCTTAGGAGTATAAACCAACGGTAAAACGTTATTAGAACGAATATTTGTAAGGTCTTATATGCACCAAATGCCCCACCCTCAAATAGGCAATTACTAAACCTAACTCGAATTTCAGCAAGTTGATCACGATAATTTCGCAAGGCTAGCATCGAACTGACCTCCTTGCCTTATCGAGGGAACTTAGTGAACTTTACCAATGAACTGGTTGGCTTGGGTTGTAATAAATTGCGAAGTTGCAAGCGGGTCGAAGCTGCAAATACCTAAGTCACTGGAATCTCAACATAGGGTTTTAGAAACTGGAAACTCGAAGTAAATTGTGAAACCAACCATTTACCATGGGATTACCTGGAGATATGTGTGTATTGGTATCTCAAGAGAGTTTGAGCATAGCGTTATTTCACTCAAAGATCAAATCGACTGGGGAAGTACCTCTTTACAGAATACCGTAGCCAAATAACTTTATGTTGTGTTCCTGCGCTTGAGTAATGACGCCAGAGCTCATCGGGGAGGGAGGAAGGTTCATGAGTGATGCCCCGTGTGTTGCAAGCGTCCTATGGCTACGGAACCGCTTACCATCTGGCCGGCTGTAAGCTTGTTTACCGACGTGGTATAAAGAATTTGATACGAAAAATGAAATCCATTTTATTACTTTTAACACAAGTTGGATTTAGTTGGGAGAATGATCGGCACAAGGGAAGTATGACAGGACGTCTAGCCTTATTGTCTCAAGTAACTATACAATGTTGATGAGGACACTTTTATCACTCAAAAAGTTTATAGTTGAGACCTGGACAAATATATTTTTGGTTCTTCGATGGTTCTTCCAAAATTTTGCGCCATTAGTGTTAATGCAATAGCAAGATTTTAGTAAGTTACAAATAAAGATGGCGAGAGCCGTATGCAAGGCCCATGACGATTCTATTCGAAGGACCTTCCAGAAATTGGAAGAGAAGACCTTTTATACACCAATGACATATAAATAATCAATTAACTGCACCTACTAATGAAGATCTAGCAGCAAAACCCTCTGTATCAGGAAAAGGCGAAACCAGTTAATTTAATTTGATTACAAGATTATGTGGAAATATGGCCGGAGGACGGTCTGGTATCCCTGCAGTTAACTGAACAGGTGATAATGTTAAATGTGACTTTCACTCGCATGATACTGCCTCAGGTTTGTTTAAACTGCTATTTTGAGAATTAGTTGCGATAGTCGGTTTGCATTTGTGTTTTGCTATGGTTATACCGTTTTCTGTGAAATGATTTATTGGTTTGTCTTTGTCAGTGTTCGTTTTCTTCATTTCTCGGTAATTATTTATTTTCATAGTTAGGGAACTTCACTGTGTCACTGGCTCAATCTTAACTCAATCCTAACTAATATTATAAATGCGAAAGTGAGTTTGTTTGTTTGTTATATGAAGAAGGACATGGCCTATTTTATATCTCGGGAATGCGGGTTAAACCTCGAGGGACAGTTAGTATTAAATACATTTGAATGTTGCTTTTATCGACGAGACTATTTTGCGTGGTTTCAGAAATGTTTTCATGATAAGTTAGTGCATTTTTATATAGCTCTTCAGTAGTGTTCTACAATCAAAGTAATATGAATCCCCAATTTATTTTTGTGACTTGAATACGTATCATATGGGAATATTTATGAAAATACATATTTGATAATTTTTAAGTGCAGTTTTAATGATAGCAATAAAATATGAACTGGAAAATGCTTATGCCTATAAAAGGTGACGAGCATGCAAAATTTTGGAAAGTTTTATTTTTAACTGGATATTATTCAGAGCAGTTCCTTGTGTTTTTTTTACATAATACTTGATATTACCGTTTTATGTAATTATATTAAACGATAATGTATTTTGGATTGTAATTAAAGTAAGAGAGATCGCTAATAATACAATGTTATTGTCTATAGTTGAACATTATAATGAAAATCTCCATTATTGTTACATTATTATTCTTATTATAAAACAATGACCCCGCCGCGATAACTCATAAAACTCAAAACTACTGAACGGATTTTCATACGGTTTTCACCAATATGGGAGAATTTATTAGGAAGGTTTTGGTGTATAATTAATTAAGGTTTTGTGTGTAGGTTTAGTTGAAGATGTCGGAAAAAATCATGTAGCGTGGATAAAACTAATCTACTGCCCGTGCGAAGCCGGGACGGGTCGCGAATTTACTGAGTTTCTCGGGATCTGTATTTGAATAGGCTGTTTTTTTATTCCAAAGCAATAAAAAATACTATAGCTTGTCTTGTCTGTCCACAATCTCACTATGGTAAGTGATGATGGTGGTAAACACACAAAGCCCATCTATTCACACTATTCCTATATATTTCCATTCGCATCGTACACACTTCCATTCCCTCAAGCAAAACACAAATGAAACCTTACAAATCACTGCTACGTTTATTTTCAACAACAACATAACAGAATTAACCCTTCGTAAGCATTATATTACATAATGTAATGTAATGAGAAAATTGATCGCATGTGTTCATCAAGTAATGTTCATTTTTGAACTCGTGGGAAGCTTTGGTGGAACGCGTCTGAGAACATGCCATTTTTTGTATATCAGCGAATTTGGGAAGGTTAAAAACATTTGGAACATTATTATGTTATAATAAACAAAGTCTAACTTATATCTTGCTAAATACAGGTCGTTGTTTTGGTCAGCGACGAGCGACTCAGGGTCGATAATACAAATGATACTGATGCTAAAAAATACTTTATTTTTTATATTTTTACAATCATAAAAATAATATTAATTGGAAAATCATGTAATAAGCTAAAGTGTGGACGTAATACTCAACGGGAGTGCGAGGGAGTATAGGGGTGGGGCGATAGCGGCTTTCGCCTAGCTCTAGTCTGTGCACGTGCATAGTGACCATACTTTGCGGTATTTTATTTTAAATTGAATAAGGTATTTCTCAACGCATTTACAGTATTTAATGGAATTAAGTCCATTTTTGGAAAATGTATGTTTTGTGCTACCGCTCCTCGGTCGCTCGTTGTCGACCAAAAAAACATCCTGTATAAAGGTACTGCACCTCGCGGTTCCATCTACGTTGCCTTTGTCACTCTTCGGCTCATGCAATATCGGTATGCAAAATTCACGTCGATTCGTTACTCTCTTGCTGCGTGAAAGGACAAACAAACAGACTTTCAAAATGTTGGGATTAGCAGGAAGTTACTCAGTTAAAATTCGTGGTGTCGAAGAGGTAGCTTTCTTTTGATGAATGCAAGCTGATCCAGTTTTTGTATAAATATCGAGCCATAGCTGTTTTTATATCCTACGACTTTTCCCAAATGATGAAGTGGGGATTACTTCTGATGGCGGGCACTCTCGTCAGAGTTGTCGTGGTTGCAATAGATGGTTTACATGGTGGGTCTTCAATGGCGCTCTAAGCTAACGGGGTCTTGAACTCTTGATCCATAGTTCACACTACAAAATTATCTCTTAAAGGCATTACAGAAATAACAAGTCTATTTTTTGCCACTGCCTTTTTGCACATCTGGCGCATGACGTCATCGGAACAGTTGCAATAACATGTGTGCAGTTGAGTGACAGACCAAACATGTTCGCTGACCATGAGGTGACCTTAGTGACAGATCGGCAACTTGGGTTTCATACCATTTTACTTTATCTTGTGATTCTCTGATCATAATCTGAAACATTTACAATATCGTTGCATACTAAACTATTTGACAGATTTCGTGCTGAGCATTGGAGAAGTCAAAGAATGGATTCAGTGTATCTTCTGGTTCCCGAGTGGCCGAAGTGGTTGAAGAAGAAATACTTTCAGTTAATTTCGATTATTTTACGCGATAGAGCAATCCAAGCTATAAGGAATGTAAAGAAATTATGATGATGACAGAATTTTGCTCAAACAATCGTGTGTTTAATAAATACCTGGAACTCTAGCACGGAAGTATGAATCAGAAGGTTCGGTGTGCGCCGCGCCGGCGTCGGTTTGCGCGTGTCTGACATTATGCATTCCATTATAGCGCACATGTACGTATGTATAGTATCACGTATTGTCATATGATAGAAGCTCTCGGGAATTTATGTGCAAGAACGTGAAATTACGTCTTTTTGCATGTCTTTGGAATTCGATCCAAGTGAGCGTTTGTGTGAATCTTTGTCGGAGTTTATAAAGATCAAAGAATACAATGTCATTACTGATAGATTTTCATGATGAGCATTTTATTAAAAATCACACTTTAACTATGAGTATTTTCTTAAAAGTCACACTTTCATGATGGGCATTTTATTAAAAATCACACTTTCATTATGAGCATTTTATTCAAAGTCACACTTTCATGATGAGAATTTTATTCAAAATCACACTTTCATGATGAGAATTTTATTCAAAATCACACTTTCATGATGAGCATTTTATTAAAACTCATTTCTTGATAAGCATTTTATTAAAAAATTACACTTATCGAAATTGTAAACGAGGATATCCCCAATGTTTTAGTTTATCTTTTAAATAAACGTATTCCAAACAGGGATAGTATACAACTATCCTATAATTGAACTAGTGAATTTTCTTAACATAATATAGCTTGTTCTCAAAAGCTTGTTATATTACAAGTTTAATTAATATGGACCAATTTATTATAAATTAATCGATAAGAATGGATCGTTTATAAATATAATATTAGAAAGCCCACCGGAATTTAAAATACCATATGAATCGCCTTGTAAGCATTGTAATAGCTATAATTTACTTTTAAAACACTGTTTATTAAACTTAGTTGTCTATGTTTTGATCCAAATATGGGGTGAAGTAAGGATGGTTAAACTGCAGTGGGTGTAGGTCTTTATGTTGAAGTGGGTCATGTAACTTAGACTAAGCAGGCCAAGGCTTGTTATAATAATATTAGTTGACGTAGAAATAATAATATAGTAAAATGCCGTTGCCAGCAAAGTAAGATATTAGAAACAAGTCCATAAATGTTAGTGACAATTCATACTTTTTTTTATACCACTGAGGTGGCAAACAAGCATACGGCCCGCCTGATGGTAAGCAGTTACCGTAGCCTATGGACGCTTGCAACACCAGGGGTATCACTCGCGCGTTGCCGACCGTGAAGAAACCTCTTCACACCCTTTTTGAAGAACCCCATGCTGCACTCCAATGAAAACAAAAAAGTGATGCACAGTGATTTTTCACCTTACTCCCATTTGACGGTAGCGAAACGGCCAAGCCACATATTTTGACTAAGGTGTAGTTTTTTTTTTTTTTATACTACTTAGCAAACAAGCATACGGCCCGCCTGATGGTAAGCGGTTACCGCAGCCTATGGACGCTTGCATCACCAGGGGTGTTACTCGCGCGTTGCCGACCCTGCAGAAATCTCTTCACACCCTTTTTGAAGAACCCCATGCTGTACTCCATTGGGAAAACCACGGCAGGGAGCTCATTCCACAATCTGAGCGTCCGCGGAAGGAAGCTCCTTTGAGACCGCACAGTTCGAAACAATTTTGGTTCCAATATGTGGGGATGGACTTCCTGTCGATGGCGAGAGTTGCGATGGTAGAATGTAGCCGTGGGCATCATCTTAAACAATTCTTCAGAACACTGTCCGTTATACAAGCGGTAGAATACACATAAGGAGGCAAAGTCTCTCCTCAGACTGAGGGGCTCTAGACCGCTTGTGAGCTCAGGATCGTTAATAATTCTAGCAGCACGTCGCTGAACCGAGTCTAAAGGCCCAAGCTGGTATCCAGGTGCCCCTGCCCACAGATGACAGCAGTACTCCATATGGGGCCGGACTTGCGACTTATAAAGTTGCAGTCTTTGGCCCGACGTGAAGTACTGCTTCGCTTTGTTTGTGAAGTTAGGGCTTGTAGAGTTATAAGCTTAGCTCTACATGAGATCTGATAACTTGTTGACAGTGCGAGCCATATGTCTTGGCAACATTTTACATAAAAATGTTTTTGGTGGGATATCCTATTTCTGTACCAGATGTTACGACTTATGGCCACGAACGTAACGCACACTAGATTGAATGCATTCAAACTTACATCAAATACCATCGTCCATATTTAAATAACTCTTATTTTGTTTCAGGTAATTACGTTTGACAAAGACGAGTGTAATATCAGGCACCAACTAAACTATTTGCCAGTTGAAGTGTTTTTAATGTTTTAACGACATTAGGTATATAATTTCTTCATCTTCGCGTCCTTTAGAAACTTTCGAAGTTATGTTAGTTTTTTTTTTCAAATTTATTTTCACAAGTTTTATAATATGAACATTCGATATCTAAATGGCTTGAAAGTTGAAGGAATTCAGTCTTCAAATAGAAAAGTCATCTGTAGTTAATTATTAATATAATATTATAATACAAATGAATACTACATTAGGTAACGGTACAATACAGTGTGACCTTCAGTATCGATCGGCAGGTTTAGTAATATTTAATCTGTGGTAACATCGATGCAACCGCCACCGAGGTTAGGTAATCGATATAATCGAGACCGAATCGAGATCTAGAGCTTCATTTACCAACTAATTGTTGTATTCGAATTGCAAATGTACGGATAAATAGTCGATGAATGGCTATTGAAGTATTGAAGCATTCAATTATCTATGGCTGAATGAACATGGTAGTTTCCGATACTTTGAACAGCCTATTAACGTCTCATAACAGGGCACTAGCATCGTCTATAATTCATCACTGGATCAAATAGTTCGACACGCAATTGTTGTCAGTGAGATCAGAATGTAAATGTTATTTAATGAATGCAACAAAGCTTGTTTTGAAAAGAGTAATTGCTGAGTTTATAGCCGGCTCTTTTCAGCAAATGCAACTTTTCAAACCGATATTAGAGTGAAGTAAGAGTATGAAAAAAAAAACTTTGTTAAGTTAAAGTCGATGGTGTAAAGCATGATCAGCTTAGTTAATATACAGTTTTAAAACACAGGCCTTAGTTCATCAAATAATTAAATTGGGAAAACAACTCTTCAATTTTTGTATTTTCATTTTCCCCGCGTAAAAAAAAAAAAACCGTACGCGGGTCAGCTATAAATCATCTGCCTGCCCTGTTCCCAATCATTTGGGGTCAGCAATAAATAAATTAACCAATAGTTTGCGGAATGTTAAATTGCAACGAAAAATAAACTGCTGATAGGTGAAAACACATTCCCACCATAACAATACAATGTGGGTGATACACACTATATTGTTGATAATATGCCAATTCACGGAACTGTGGTGTGAAATGTGAAGTAAAACAGGTGTACAACAATGGGGAATTAGATCAGTAGAGTATATAAATACTACGTACAAATTAGATCAAGAGCAAGTAATGTGGGTAATAAGTAATCACACATTGGCATTGAGGTATCTCCTTCAGTTCCGGTTTTTTAGTACAGTTCACGCCGCATTGTTTTGTATAGTATAGTAGTAACATAGTATGTGCAGAATAACCCACTTGTTTTAGCTTTATCTATATTATATTCTAAAACACAAATGTCTCCGTTTCTAAACCATTACAAGGATTTTGGTGCGGTATAATAATTACCTGGGAAACCTCCAAGGAACCGCTTGACGAAGGTTTTAGACTATACAGGTCGTTGTTTTGGTCAGCGACGAGCGACTCAGGGTCGATAATACAAATGACTCTGGTGCTAAAAAAATATAAAAAAATACTTATTTTTTTTTTAATAATTAAAGTAATATTAATTGGGATATCATGTAATAAGCTAAATTGTAGACGTAATACTCAACGGGAGTGCGAGGGAGTAAAGGGGTGGCGACGATGGCTTGTGGCTAGTCATTAGTAAGTAAGGTAATTTTATTTCAAATTGAATAAGGTATTACTCAACGCATTTACAGTATTTAACGGAATTAAGTCCATTTTTGGCAAATGTATTGTTTGTACTACCGCTCCTGGGTCCCTCGTTTCCGACCAAATAAACATCCTGTATATGCGCTAAGCATCATGGTAATAATACACATAGTCTCCAAGGAAAATAGCTTATAAGTGCAGCTCTCAGAACACACTGACATGTGCTTGGTGGTAAATTTTCAGACATAATTTAGTCTACCTCTCATATCTTGGATTTCAAAACTCAAGTTACCTTTTGAGTCGAGATTCATCATCATCATGTCAGCCTAGGGATGTCCACTGCTGAACATAGGCCTCCTCCCATTAACGAGAGATTAACGAGTCCAGTCACCGAGTGAAAAGTGCAACATTCAAGGAAGTACAAAGACAGTTAAAAGCTAAGATTTAACTGATTAATTTCTTTGTAAAGTGAAGTGTATGTAATGAAGACTATTCAGACCGGTAAACTTATGCACCGGATATATAAATGGAGAATAGACAAGATTTTATAGTTGTTTTGAAAATTAACGCTACTCGCTCTAATTATTGTTTTGACATTTAACTTGTTTCTATTCGTTGATAGTCTCACTGGTGTCAAATGTCTTTTGTTTCTGTGTACGCTTGCAGTAACATTAAACAGATTCATGTTTTCTATTTTATTCTCGAGGTGTGGTGTACAATTTCGCCCTTATTGCAGAGTATGTTATGGTTTTAATTATATCCGTCACTTTTTAACGTCATATAACAAAAAGAGCCGGGGCTACCAACCTGTGTTTTACAAGAATTGGCGTAAGCCATCTTTTGTAATAAGACTGATTATGTTCTGCGAGTGTTTTGTTTTTTCCCCGATAAAATCAGATCATGTTTTCTCTTTTCAAATTAAATCGATCGAGCTCGCATCAAACTTTCCTTTCGTTAAAATGTATGAGTAATATTCCAAAATTCTGACTACAGGACTGTCGTCACGTTCGCAGTAACTTACCATACCAATATTGGCAATAGGTCGCAATCACTTCATATGTATTTATCCTTATTAGTCACACGTAGCTGTTCGTATCAACTGCATGTAATATAAATCAGTAAGGTGAAATATTTTCCTGAATTTGCGTAATTATACATAAATTGGACAATTAAAATTTAAGACCAGGGGGCCAAGTCTGCTAAAATGTCATACTGACACGATACTATTGCAATTCCATTATTGAGCCGATGTGCGCAGTCTACTAATTCATAATGGTATCATAATGAACGAAAAGAATTTTAGTACAAAAACTGTCAAAACTTACATTTAAAAGATCATTGTGGCACGATTGTAGTTTCAGTGGAAAATCATCGGAAAGCTATTATGGCCCCATTATGACGCTATTGTGTTAGTAGACTACCAAAACTGTAAAATGTGTCAATTTTGACACCACTGATTGAAACACAATTGTATTAGCAGACTTGGGCCCCAGTTGTCTCTTGTGATCCAACTCAGCTTGAACTGAATCATTTATTTGTCAAAAAACATAAGAATGTAAGGAAAAAGTGATATTTGACTGAAAAATTATTCAGATTAGGTAGAGTTGAATCGCTTTTAAAGTTGTTGGTAGGCCTCGTATATACCTACCTACCTTATTATAAAATACAGCCTGCCGTCAAAATGAGAATGTCTAGACAGTTTATTTGGACGTTGAACTTAAGCAGCTGTTAACTAGACTGCTAAAATTGCCCTAACGTTGCTTAGCAGCTATAGAACTAACAATATCCTCAATACAAATCTCATAAATTTTAATACTGTCATCAAACAGACATTAGCAGGGTTGTCACTGTTTATTATAAAAAGGCTTTCAACTATCACGCTTTTTTCTTTAAACTGTACACATCATCAAGTCGATAGCTCTACAAATGTAATGTAAAGCTAGGGCTGACATTTTAACGACATGTAAGTCATCAACAGCCAGTAGACAAGATGGATATCGACATTGTCATCGTTAGTAAACGATCAACCTTTGTATGGGATTGACATTTCAAATCGAAATATCACGTGATTTTCAGCAATCTCTTATGTCAATCCCATACAAAGGTTGATCGTTTACTATCGATGACGATTGTCGACAACCATCTTGTCTAAGGGGGCTGAAAATATATTCTAAGGCCCATTTCTCGCTACATTGTCGCTTGAAGAGCCATTTGGATATCTTTGAAAATGTATTGAATACCAACATGTTTTTCAAAAATTCGTACCTGATTTGCACCCTCTAAATCTGTAATTTCAAGTGTAAATTGAAGCGCATGTCTAGATTGCAATAGGCGACACGACAGCTCGATTTTGTTGTGATGTGGTAACCCTGGGTAATATTATGAAATAGCAGGCAGCGGTCAGTGGTGATTCATCCACTCGGCTCAATTACGTACATTCACAACGTTTTCACTGTTAGTGTTAGCATAGAATAACTACCTATCAGGCTAAATATTTGCACATTCTGATATGATAACTACAAAAACTGTTATAAATAGCTGTAGGAAGAGACTAATATAGAGCACTAGCGATCCGCCCCGGCTTCGCACGTATGCAATGTCATGTATTATACATATAAACCTTCATCTTGAATCACTTGAATTAAAAAACCGCATCAAAATCCGTTGCGTAGTTTTAAAGATCTAAGCATACATAGGGACAGACAGCGGGAAGCGACTTTGTTTTATACTATGTAGTGATGATGATGATGATAGCGCCTTTGATATCATAAATAATTTTGATGGACCTATTTCGTAAATGTGCTTCTCGGTTGTCTAAAAAAGAAAAAATATTACCTATACCTTTCACATTGCTTCTATAAATTCTCCAAGGAGCTCCTGTCCCTGAATAAAGTAATTTAGTAGAGTCTCGCATGTCACATAGACTCTGTATGAGCTAAAATATTCAGAGAACTTGAGCTCGCGTTTCGTGCAGACATTGGAACAATACTTTTCCTCAAGCTCCGTCTGCTTCCATAAATAACTTATTATCCAAAACCTGTATTTGTATCCTCTACTGTTGTTTCCTTTGAACATTATTTGCTGATAGCAAGGGTGGTCGACCTTCCTTCCTTATTGAAGTGGCAATATAATTATGTATGCTAACTAACTGTTTGACCAATGAGGTGAACCATTTCTTGAAAAATTACAGAAACCAGCTTTAACTTAACATGTATTTTATTTGCTTTTTTTTAAATGATCAACAAACAATACGATGACGAAGCCTTAGATGGAACATGTTTACCCATAAGAAACCTATTCGCTCTGGCTTTGAAAGTCCTTAGATTGTAAGAGTTAAGAAATAGACGCCAGAAGCAAGTTCTTAATATTATAGGGTTATGCCAGTAAAAGTATTATAGATTAATTGATATATGATAGATTATATTTTTGATCAACCTAGCTTCATTAGCTTCCTTATGACCACTTTTAATAAAGGTACCTTTAAGAAGTTCAAGGCAATTTCGAAAGCTTCACTTACCGTAAATCTCCATCCATCAGGATTATTTGCCATTGTCCTCTTGATTACTCATTTTAAACGATAAGATTATACATGGACTTGTAATCTACAAGTGTGTTTTCGATTTTCCAATTATCCACTTTCTCAAGAACTTGTTTACTACTTATCGCGTCGGCGACAGATGTAACCAGAGGCATGCAACTAACTGCAACTACGACATGCTAATCTTCAACATGTTGACAACCAGGAATTCCTCTTCAAGAGATTATTAGAATACATTGATCTAGCTGTCTTCACTCGCGTTGTGTTCATAAAATTCCAGTCAACCGAAAAAATACCTTTAGGAATGTTTGGAATTTCAATAAATCTCTCCTTAGTGCACTATATACTACTAGAGTAGGCTCTAGTAATATTTGCACTTAATTTCACATCTTTAGGTCCACTGGTCAGTCACGGTCTTTGTATAGTTTTTGCTATTATAACGAATTAACTATTAATTTGTGTACCTAACGAATAATCATGACTATCTAATGACTCAAATGGCTTCAAACTTTAACTATAGAATAAACATGATTATTAATCTACGATGCTTGACGATTTGCCTGTAATTTTCCAAAAATCTTTACCGAATATAGCCTGTAGCTCTGATTGTACAAATAAAAATATATCTTTATGGATTGAATACGAAATGTGTGTGGAATTAAAAGCGTGACGGGTGGGTATTGTTTAGTTAGTATGTGACATGAATAATACAGAATACCTTTAAGATTAATTAATTTGGAAATTTTGGCACTTACAGAACAGTTAGCGTGCGTACTTATCCCATTATTTCTTGATCATTTTCAAGATTATTTGTCATAATTACTTCCAAATGTTGTAGTTCATAAAATTAATTCAGATTTCTTACTTAAACTCGTCTTTACTGGAAACTTATTGATGATATTATAATCTCTACCTTTATAGAAAAAATATTGCGTGACATCGAAGTAAACACTGATTCTCGAAGATCTAATGACTACAGAATGATGTTTGATTTTTCAGAGTTTAACCTAATCTACGTTGTCATGAGTTCAATTGTACTTTTGAACAATACAAAAAACCTGCGTATGCTCATAGTAAAGTAAACATCATCACGGTTCACTAGTAAACGTGCCAATATTGCCAATCAAATTATATAACGTCTGGTTTACAGAATAATGAACCTTATTGTTGATAAGTTAGTATAAAACAATGAACGGATTTATTTTATAATCGCGTTGTACCTATAACACTTGTAACGTGTTATTCAAATAGGTATTAATACAATGCAGCAGTTAACTTTTAACGTATTCGAGGTAGGTACCGAGATATCGATCTTTGTTCCGCGAAATTTGAATTCAATGAAATAATATCTTGTTTTTATTGAAACAATAGTTTGGGACATTCTTGCGTTGCGTCAGATTTCATTTTGTAATCCAAACCAGATGTCATATTTACAATAAAAGCCTTGAAACAATTTTATGTCTTGCTAACATCTTGCGATCGTGATGTTTGAAATCATATTTGTAATTAAACTGGCGGCATGACACGATGGCCGTCTTGACATTAGAGCGTCTCTCCTTGTCTCGATGCGTGTCCTTTTTGGCGCATGTAAAGACATGAGCTGTCAAATCGGCCACCATAAGCGTGCCACTAAGGCCCGGTTTCAATAACGACAAAACGTATCGTTTATTTACGAACTGTCAAATATTCTACCAGGCGTAAGCCTAAACTGTTTCTATAAAATACTACAGTTATGCCAAACTGACGACTGCTTGCAACTAACGCATGGGAGGACAACCAATAACGAATCGTACACAAAATGTATGGAAACGAGGGTCTGTGGTGTTTCTATAAAAAAAATGAACAGCTGGTTGTGCTGTCAAACGTATCATCCGTAGATGATCTCTCTACCTTACGATTTCGGACGGTTTTGGCTGATCAACATCTAAATGTGGGCTCGTTGCATGTTGTTTTATGAAAAAAGTGTAAACTTATCGAATTTTCGAGTTCGGAAATGGACATATTGCGTTTTATTAATTAATTGGAGTGGAATCTACAAACAATGAGTCATCTATATATTTACATTTGATGATTTTTAATTGCTTTATACCATCATGGACGTTATTTTTTTTTTGCTCTTGCAAATTACGATTCACGAAATTATTAGTCACTAATTAGCAATTATCATGTAAATTAATTAATTATACCTAGATTCATAAAACATACGTGAAAGAAAATACATACTCTAGTTGTATGTTTTTAATATTCGCCAAAAGACAGGCAAAGGTTACGAAGACATACAGCCTTGTTTTATTTTGAGTTTCTCGAATTATATTATTATAGTTACAAGATAAATCACTTTTATATAGTCCGCACTGTCAGCCCCCGCCCATAAAAATCATGTTTTAGTACAATTTGTACAAAAAAATTTTCACTGACTTTTTGAGACAACTTGAAAAGTCCCGATACACATAATTCATTTCATTTGATTTCACTGGCACACGTAGATGATCTCTATTGGATAAAATACCACCGAAAATATGCAATAATACTCAAAATACACGAATTTATGAGAAAAAAAAACTCAACGCAACAACAAATAAATGTTTTTCTATTCTATTCTATTCTATTCAACGTCATTTTAAATAAAATAAAATAAAGTAAAAAATAAAAATAGCCTTTATTTACTCTGACCTTTGCACAATTTGTAATATAATAAAACATAAAACTATACTAACCATACTTAACTATACTATACTAACTATACTTAAGTAATTTAAATACAAGACAATGTTAACTTTAATGAAACGTTTTCTTTCCATAGAGTTTTATAGAGTTTGGTTGAAAATACCTGTCAAACTGTTAATAATTCGAACTAATTTGAACTTTAAGTACACGATTTGACAGGTGTTTTCAACCAACTCTATAAAACTGTATGGAATAAAACGTCTCATTATATTGAGGTTTATTAACAAAAAAAAATTGTGACCTTTATATTTTAAGTTTTGATCATTATTAATATTTGATGCGCAAATCAAGCAAATCATTTGTTATTTCAAGAGTATTTTAGACTTTTTGGCGGTAACATGTAGTGACGTTGTGTTTTAATTTTAATTTTCATGCATATTATCGGTGGTATTTTATCCAATAGAGATCATCCACGTGTGCCAGTGAAATCAAATGAAATGAATTATGTGTATTTCAAGTTGTCTCAAAAAGTCAGTGAAAATTTTTTGTAAAAATTCTACTAAAACATGATTTTTATGGGCGGGGGCTGACAGTGCGGACTATATAAAAGTGATTTATCTTGTGACTATAATAATATAATTCGAGAAACTCAAATAAAACAAGGCTGTATGTCTCGTAACCTTTGCCTGTCTTTTGGCGAATATTATAAATAACAAGAGGTACATCGGTAAACAGATAACCGAAAGATGTTCATCTCTGGTAGGCACGATAAAAACATTGTGAAACACTCAAAATCTGTCGGTATCGGTACTTAGAAAACGCCTGATAGCTGTTATACAACGACGATTCGTTTTATATTGAAACCGGGCCTTAGTAACGTGAGTCTACGGCCATTTTCTCTATTTGTGTCAAAAACTGTAAAGTTCTGTAAGTAAACAAATTAGTTTCGCTTGAGCCCTTCCAAATGCCAATATTCATAATTCCTTTGTCTGCAAGTTTCTCCGTAATTTACAAAACGCTGAACCCCGTTCTAGAACCCCTTGTTCCGCGTATCAGGGTATTACCATAAAAAAGTGATTCCAACTCTATGCCAGAAGCTAATTCGAAATTCGACAGGTGTCTTTGCGTGTTGTTTAACAATTGTCACGCGAATTCTTGCCGAATCGGTCATGTGTACCAACAGCTTTTAAAACTGGTGAAATTAATATAAGCTGGTTTTAGTTTGATCTTTATTAGTAGGAAAACACTATTTTTTGATACAATGTTCAATCTACAGTACAAATATGTTTTCAATTTTCTCTTTTGTGAAATTCATTCAATGATTACGCTTCCGATAATCTTGATACTACTGTTGTTTAATTGACTACCTAGTGATTGCTTCTTGTTTGATAGAGCCGTTGGTTATCTTATACCTTACATTTTATCCTAAAGTATTTCTCTCATTCTTCATTTCTAAGATCCACGTGTATCATTGCGTCTACTACAGGTGTTTTCAAAGTTCTGGCATGCATTTTTAAAGCACTGGACACAAGTCTAGAATTTTAATTGGAAGACAATTTCACAGTTACGTAATTTCTATTTACCTCATGCGTGAACATTGGAATCGGTAACGTAACAGTTTTTTTACAGCTCACCTTGAATTCCTGCATTCGTACAAAACGTGTTCAACGTTTTGTTTCGCATTTTATCTGTTTTAACATCTTGGGGTCTGATTTTGTTATGTCTTCTCGCTTAGAAACCTTTTGTTATCGTTTATTATTATTATTGTTAATACACTACGCAGCTTAAAGCTAATGCATGTATATCACTTCAGTGCACTTGTTCTAATGTAATTATCGAGTCTATTTTTGAAACTGTTCACTGAAGGAGCACTGATTACTGTCTCTGGTAGTTTGTTCCACGCACACACTGCACGATTTGGCAAACAGTGTTTTTTGGGATTGCTTGTACAGGTATGCCTTATCATTTTCAGCGAGTGCCCTCTCAGGTTTGTATTATTGTTTGGTTTGTATAATGCAGTAGCTAAGTTAGGTACATTATAATAGTTGCTTAATATCTTGTAGGTCTCTATTAAGTCACTTCTAAGTTTATACATAAGCTTATCATAGTTTAAGTTTGAAAAGTATTTCTTCACTTCACTTTAATTTTATTATTTACCATTTGTTATCGTTTATAAATATAGTGAAATCAATATTAAGTAATCAGTGATGCTCTCACTGTTATCGGTTATCGTTATCGTAATTGACGTCATTCATTACCGCATTACCGCTGAAACCTTAACCCACGGCATTAAGGTCCGGTTTATAATGTCAATCATAGCGTAAGTCAAGTTTTTAGTCAACATTGAAACAATTGAATATGAAAACTGTACCTTTGCTATAAGGTTTATTTTAATAATAATAATAACCAGTCTATTAACACAAGCATAAAAGGACGTAAGTCACTCATAAGTAGGTCGTAGTAAAGTTTAAAATGAAATAAAAAGTTTTATGTAAATGTTGCTACCGTGTCGCGTGCAAAATGTCATTTGTCGGGTTAACAACAGTAAACTGTTTTCATATTTTATATAGTCTTGCTTTGCGGAGGGTGAGGGTTGAAATCTGTTATCCTCCGGGAATTACCAGTGCTTGTTAAATTCTGAAGTTTTGTTTTTGCAATTGACGTTTTGGAAGGTTGCTAGTACTTGCCAAAGAGGGAAAAATAATTCATAAAATTAGAGAATCATCATCTGCCTTTTTTTTAGTCCACTGCTAGACTTAGGCCTCTCCCAGAGCGCGCCACTCATTCCGGTTTTTTGCCACCCGCATCCAGCCCAGTCCGGCCACTGTTTTGAGGTCGTCAGTCCATCGGGCTGGAGGCGCCCCACACTACTATTTGCCAAGACACAGTATTCACTAGACTCGTCTGCTCGATCGGCCGTCCGTCCTGCGACAGATGTAACCGACCCATTGCCACTTCAGCTTGCTAATTCGTTGAGATATGTCGTGGTTTTTTGTCGGATGACTTTGAGGAGAATAATAACATCTGCTTTTAACAACAACTTGGATTATGAATTTTACTGTCGAGAATAGTGTGATAAATAACTCATCATAATGTTATGATCATTGCGGATTCAATGGTTAATTGTGAAGAAACTCTGGTAACAAAGCGGCATGATCACATCAAAAGTTTCGAAAATGATTAATGAGTGACAAAAGGTGTGTTACACGGTTACACGGGTCAAGTGACAGTAATTTGTCTCTGCCGCAATATCATTTGTTACTTCTCTATGGCATAAAACATGATGATGAATAAAACATTTGTATGAATACAATCTTGTCGAAATTCAAATTTTTAAATATCGAATATTTCTTTTAATTTTTATCTTTCAATCGAGTATTTGTAAATCGAACCAATTAATATTTTAATTTGAGAACGCAACGCAGTTCAATAAATAAAGCAAAATGGCGATCATTTAAGATAAATACCTACTACTCTGTTGTAATTAAACGTTTAGATCAACAATTACTAGAGCAATCAAGTGCTGCATGGACTTGAATGAAGATTAATGTATGCTTTCTAGTAACCATTTGAGCAAAAGCTACCGGATGTATGCGTTTTACAATGATATAATTGAGTATTTTTAGATTTAGGTAGAGAAAGTAGCTCTTCTTTTGGTAAAGCACTTGACCGCTTCAGCTTTTGTGATCATTATGAAGGTCGATATATATTTTTTTAAATAATGAACTTCATTTTCTCAAATTATTGGTTACCTACTTACTACAAGATAATTCTTTCCTGGCATACAGACGTGTCTGATTTTTCGCTGTATTTTTTTCGAACTATATTATATTAAAGAACCAAATTAAAGAAAACTGCAACAATTCGGCCCGCATTTTAGGCTCCAAATTACCTTTTTTTAATATTTCTCAGAAAGGCATTTGTGCCCATGTGGAATCCAAGTTAAGTGAGGGTGATATAAGGGGGGCGGCTAGACTACTGTTCAGCAGTGATGTGGTGGCGCCTTACTCTCCGGAGACTCTTGGAGCCCTAGAGAGTAAACACCCAGCGCCTGCGGATGGTCTCACCTTCCCCGACCCACCCGTCTACCCCGACCCCCTTGTTCAGGATTCATCTATTTTCCAAATTACAGCCCCGCAGTTGATCGCAGCCGTGAGCTCTTTCCGGAGTGGTTCTGCCGGCGGCCTCGACGGCCTGACTCCACAGCATTTGAAAGATTTGTTGAGTTCAGGCGCCGGGGAAGCTGGTGAATCGCTCTTGAAGGAGCTTGCGGTTCTGATCAACTTAATGCTCTCCGGCGGCGTGAATGACGCCGTCGTCGATGTCTTGTATGGGGCTAACCTGTGTGCCTTGTGCAAGAAGGACGGCGGCATTCGTCCCATTGCTGTCGGTTGCACCTACAGGCGTTTGGCAGCCAAAATATGTTGCAAAGTTTATAGCGAATCGCTTGCAAATAAGTTCCAGCCCCTTCAACTTGGTTTTGGTTCCAGAGGGGGCTGTGAGGCTGCCGTACATGCCTTATCCTCGTTTCTTAACTCAAATAAAGGTGAGGTCATTCTCAAGGTTGACGTCAAAAACGCATTCAACTCCGTGAACAGGGACACTTTGTTGGCTGAAGTCAAAAAAGAACTACCCGAAATTTATGGTTTTATGTGGCAATGTTATAGGCATCCATCAAAATTATTGTATAAGGACAACATTTTGGAATCTGCAGTTGGTTGCCAACAAGGTGACCCTCTCGGGCCTGTCATTTTCAGTTTGGCTATTCATCCCATAATCCAACAACTAAATTCAAAATTTAACGTGTGGTATTTAGATGATGGAACGCTAGGAGGTGACGTTGACACCGTTTTGAACGACCTGCAACTCCTCAAACAGAAATTTAAATCTATTGGCCTGGAACTTAACCCCTCAAAGTGCGAAATTTACGTTTCTGACGTTACCGTCAGACAATCGACATTAGAAAAATTTATTGCAATAGCCCCTCAAATCAAAATCTTAGAAAAAAGTTCCCTGCACCTCCTAGGTTCCCCTATTTTAGAAGAAAGTTTTTCATCTTTCATCGAGGACAAAATCAAACATTTTAATGATATTTCGGATAGACTCTCCAAAATTAATTTACATTCGGCATTCACCCTTATCAGATATTGCTGTTTCGGTCCAAATTTTATGTATTTTCTCCGTTCTTCTCCTCTTTGGAAGAAACCACAACTTTTGGACAAAATTGACCAAATTATTCGCAACACATTAACATCCATTCTTAATGTGGCCTTGGACGACCGAGCGTGGCTGCAAGCCACCCTACCAATTCGTTTTGGTGGCCTCGGCGTCCGCAAAATTTCTAGTGTAAGCTTACCAGCGTTCCTGTCTTCTGTCCACAGCACTGAAAAACTAACCAGAAAAATTTTAGCTCTTTCCCTGGTTGACTCGGAAGTGCCGTGCTTGACGGACGCAGAGAACGACTGGAAAGTGGCTTGCCCGGATACGGTTCGGCCCGAGAACCCATTTTCCCAGAGACAGTGGGATGAGCCGCTCTGCAGGTTGGTACGGAATAACCTTATTAATACGTCTACCAATACTGCTGAGCGTGCCCGCCTGCTGGCTGTGGGTGAGTGGGAGTCGGGCCTCTGGCTTCAGGCACTACCGTCGCCTAACATAGGCACTATGCTAGGTGACACAACGTTCCGAATCGCTACATGTCTGCGTTTGGGCGCTCCTTGTGGGGCTCCACATCGCTGTCAATGCGGTGAAGCAGTCGACTGCCTCGGACACCATGGCCTTTCTTGTAGTAAGAGTGCAGGTAGGATAGCGCGGCACGCTAGCATTAATGATCTCATCCGTCGTGCTCTTGCCACCGTCGGGGTGCCAGCTGTATTAGAACCTAATGGCCTGGCACGCGTCGATGGGAAGAGACCAGATGGTATGACCATAATGCCATGGAAGTTGGGTAAGTCTTTGGTGTGGGACGCAACTTGCGTCGACACCCTTGCACCATCCCATCTTCCTAGCACGGTGTGCTGCGCTGGAGCGGCTGCTGCAGGTGCTGAAAACCTCAAACGGCGCAAATACAACAATTTAATTGGTAATTATGTGTTTGAGCCGTTTGGGGTTGAAACACTAGGGCCATGGGGTCCGAGTGCACACCTATTATTTCGGGATATCGCCAAGCGGTTGGTCGACTCTTCACGAGACCAGAGGGCTGGCCTTTTTTTTGGCCAAAGAATCAGCATTGCCATCCAACGTGGCAATGCTGCCAGCCTTCTGGGCACTTTTCCTGTTGACAGCGATGTGGACGAATTTTTTGACGCCCCGTAATTGTACATATTTTTATTCTTTTTATATTAGTTCTAATATTAGTTTGTTTTAGTTATTATTATTAGTATTAACTTTATTAGGCTTAAATAAATTGGTTTTTATTAGAAAATCATTTAATGTATAATAACATTTATTTATCAGTATTATATTATTATTACTCGTTTATATTATTTATTTAGAAGACAATGAAAATTTGTGTTATAATTAAATCATTGTAACAGTATTACTCGGCTGTTTTTAATAGCTGTTGGTGATGCGAGAGCGGTTTAGTGGACTGTATTTTAGCGGGGTGCCCAAAGTGTAAGGCAGGGCTGGCTGGCACCTCCTAGGTGGACCGGAACAAATACCTAACTTATTCCTCAAATGCAGTAAGGAGAAAAGATAGGAGAGAGCGGGAAAGGACTTACCCCAAGCAAGGCGGCACACAGGCCGCGATCGGGTGCGGTGATTGTCGAAGCGTAGGCGGCGGCGCACGGTGGGCTATGGCCCGACCGTTACGCGATATGCGGGAACAACGAGAGCGGGTAGATGACGCGGCGGCGGTGAGCACTCGGCTCCAATTTCTGAAGCGATGCGGCGCGGTCGGGTGAGGCAACGAGGGTGCCTACGATCCCGATGACGAATTACGAGCGACTGCTCTAATCCATCTCTAGTGATGAACTGGTGGTGGCAGATGCGCACACCGTTGGCGTGGGATAGCGTCCAACACATTTTATTACACAACACAAAAGGGCACGAAAAGAAATGTTCTGTTTATTGGCCAGGGCTTGGGGTAATAAACCAATAAAGGAGTAAGGAAAACAAAGGTAATAGGCACAACGGGAATTCTAGAAAGCGGACATGTGGCGGGACTCTAGGAAGCGGAACAAAGGAGTTACTGCATCGAGGCTAACTAAACTAGACATTAAATATGCGCCAAACCATCTCCCCCGCCTGAAAGGGGATGAAACATCCTCTTTCACAATCAAAAGATATGGAAGGACAATATGCGAAGCGAAACAATAGTGACTAATGCGAATCTAAATTGCGAGACATTTAGAAAGACGTAATAAAAAAAACTAATTGAATGTACAAATAACTTAAGACTAGATGCAACACAAACAAATACTACTGCGAAGGTAAAGGGCACAATTTTGCAACTGCCCTGCGGTAAATGCCGGTTTCAGTTTTGACATCTACGACGCGAGTCACTCCGTCAGCACCCGGATAGGTTTTAACAATTATGCCTAAAGGCCAATGTAAGGGCGGAGCGTTGTCAGATTTAATTAGCACAATAATTCCTACTGCGATGGAAGCGGAGCGAACGAAGCGAGCGAGCGGAAAGCGCGATTGAAGGGTGTTTAAATATTCTATTCTCCATCGATTCCAAAATGATTGCACTAAACGATCAACAAATTGCTTACGTTGCAAAAGATTACCATTTTCCGAAAACATATCAGCAACTGACAATGCGTTTAACGGAGCGAGTGTCAAAAAATGCGCGGGTGTCAACGGCAAGGGATCAGCTGGGTCTGAACTAAGTATGGCAAGTGGCCGCGAATTAAGAAGTGCTTCGATTTGCGACAGCACCGTAAGCATTTCCTCAAAGGTGAGTAATTGGTCACCAATCAATTTATTTAAGTGTGTTTTGACACATTTAATATTGCTTTCCCAGATCCCTCCTTGATGAGGAGCAAAGGGGGGATTGAATTTCCATTGAATCCGATTTTGCAACAGACTAACGGCAAATTCCTTATTGTAAGCGGATGAACTAACCAATTCGTAAAGTGATTTAAGGTGTGTCTTGGCACCAACGAAGTTTGTACCACAGTCAGAATATACGACACTGACTGGGCCGCGGCGTGAAAGAAAGCGTTTAAAGGCGTTCAGAAAAACTTCTGTTGAAAGGTCAGAGGCGAGTTCAACGTGAACAGCACGTGTGACAAGGCAAACAAAAAGACATATATAAGCCTTCTGGCTACGCACACCTCTACGTCTATGAGGTATGATCGAAAGCGGGCCAGCGTAGTCAACACCGGTGTGAAGAAACGGCTTAGCTTCACGAACTCGGCAAGCGGGTAAGTCACCCATGAAAGGGAACTGCGGACGCGGGTTATTCCGAAAGCACACGTTAAATTCCTGAACGCGTTTTCTGACAATATTGCGAGCGGATTTGATCCAATATTTTTGTCGTATTCTAGTTTTATTGTAGAGTTGGCGAGTTAGCGAACGTTCATGTGGCAAAGAGCGGCGTTCGATGAGTTTACAGGAGTTTCCGAGTAAAGCGGGATCATAACGAAGAGGTAGCGAGATTTGATAACGTCCATTGTCATCGCGAGTAGTAGTTTGTGTATAAATAGTTTCGCATTGTTTCAAAGGTGTCAAAAGGTCGACCTTCGAAGGAACATCTTCCAATTCAAAAAACTTCGATTTCGTTGTACACGATTCAAAGGTACAAAAAGAGCGGGAAATACTTTTCGAACCAACAAGGGGAGCGGTCCCTACAATAAGATAGCCAAATAACGTTTCAATAGCGATCGGTTCGTTAGGCGAACGCGATTTTTTATTTGACAACAAAATGCGTGCGAATATATCACTACCTAAAATCATATCGATATTACCGGGTGACGCGTAGGTATCGTCAGCGAGCGGTAAGTCTTTTAAATAGGGCGAAAGCGACTTTGTATCAACTTGTGAGGAAGGCAGCTCACTGGTTATGTGTTCAACCACGTAAGGTTGAATATCGAAGGAGATATTCTTATCAAAGCGGGAATAGATACTAAATTTACTTATACCTAACGTTTTATTTTCTTTGTCACCAATTCCGGTGACACAAGCATTTTGCGCGGGAAGAAGCGGTAAATTTAAGCGTGTGCAACACTCACGCGTTAAAATATCACGCATCGAACCACTATCTATAAGAACGCGTACAGTTTCATAGCGTTGCGAGTTCACACAGCGAACTAGACACAGTGCAGTTCCGAGAAGCACTGTGGACGAAATAGGTTGCGGTTTCGATGTACCATAAGCGGGAGCGTTTTCTTGGTTCAATAACGGATTAGTGGCACAAAGCGATAGATGAGATTTATTGTTACCACTCGATTCACAATTCTGACAATTATTATTAGATTGTAATTCGGGTTTCATAATAGAAGCGGGAGCGGGAGCGGGAGCGTATGACATTCTGTCCATACGCGGAGCGGGCGAGTGCGAGTAATCAACATTTTGATTCTCGAACGAAGGTAGCGATGCGGGGTTCAACGATTCACAATTATTAGGAGAGCGGCGATAATTATTTGTATTATCTACAATGGCGAGATTAGAGACTTGTGGGACGGGCGTCCGCCACGATAGCGGTGGGTCGGCGGCTGACTTCGCGGTGTCAGTCGTCGTGCTAAAGTGCAACAGCGAGTGATGGTTGCGAGAACAGAATCTACAAGTACTAGTAGATTTACAAATGTTGGTAAAATGCTTATCACTTAGACAGTTAAAACATAACCTTTTCGATTTTGCGAAATTATACCTATCTTGCGGCAACATTACTGTAAACTTAGGGCAACGATACACATTATGGGAATTTGTTTGACAACATACACAATTATTATTATTACTTTGAGCGAAAAAAGACTTATCATAGGTATTCTTTTGCGTTTTGTAATTCGACTTCTCCATCTTAATATTAGGTTTGGAGGTGTGCGCGGAGCGGAGCGGATTATCATTTACAATATTGGCGCGACTTAAAATACGATGCTGATCACGAATAAAATCTATTAAATCCGAACTAGTGGGCAAGTTTTTATTTTCCCTAATAAACATTTCAAAAGAGCGTACCGTGTCTAGGTCTAGGCGTCTCAAACCTATGTGCACGAACATGAATTCGGCTAGGTTATCGATATCGACATTTTTTAAAGCGGATATTACTGTGGCGTAGCTATCAACGAAGCTTTCAAGTGCTGAGGGAGTGGCTGACGTCACAGGCGATATTTTCAGAAAATGATCCAAATATGTTACGGCAAGGGCGCGTTTATCATTATATTTGTTGCAAAGCGCGGACCACAACGACTTGTAGTTATCCCCGGTAGGTATTAAACCTCTACAAATATTTAACGCTCTACCGGTCAATTTACCTACTAGGTATTGCATCTTTTCTGTATCATTTAGCGTGTGATTTTCATGAATCACAGATTTAAAATTTTCATAGAATAATGGCCATTTCTGAATGTCACCATCGAAACTACACAATTCTAAGCGAGGTAACTTAAAGTGTTTCGTGTCTGAATGCACGGGCGGATTTTCGGAAGCGGGTTTTAAATTACCATATTGCGGGGATGTTTGTTTAGATAAAGTCGATTGTCTATACTTGACACGAGAAAATAGTTCGTCAAACGATATAATTTGCGAGAAATTTGGTACGTAGTTAGGGGTCAACTTTGACTGAATTATGTTTTTGTCGTTAATTGCAGTCATGAACTCTGAGCGAATGGTATCTACGTTCGAACAACTCATTAAAAATAATTCTGTATTTTCCGAAGAAGAAAGATTATTTGAGATATCGTAACTATGCTGAATTTGTTGAAAATATACTTCGGCTTTACTTTCAACTAGCGATAATTGCCTTTCTAACTCTATTTGGGCTTCTTTCGCGCGGGCGGCAGAAGCAGCGGCGGTCTCAGGAGGAGCCATTTCTATAGCGAAAACAAAATCTATTTAAATAGAAGAGAGGAAAAAGATATCCGAATGACCAAAACTTTTTGGTGATCCGGCTCGAAGGACCAAACTTTATGGTGATGCGAAAGCGGTTTAGTGGACTGTATTTAAGCGGGGTGCCCAAAGTGTAAGGCAGGGCTGGCTGGCACCTCCTAGGTGGACCGGAACAAATACCTAACTTATTCCTCAAATGCAGTAAGGAGAAAAGATAGGAGAGAGCGGGAAAGGACTTACCCCAAGCAAGGCGGCACACAGGCCGCGATCGGGTGCGGTGATTGTCGAAGCGTAGGCGGCGGCGCACGGTGGGCTATGGCCCGACCGTTACGCGATATGCGGGAACAACGAGAGCGGGTAGATGACGCGGCGGCGGTGAGCACTCGGCTCCAATTTCTGAAGCGATGCGGCGCGGTCGGGTGAGGCAACGAGGGTGCCTACGATCCCGATGACGAATTACGAGCGACTGCTCTAATCCATCTCTAGTGATGAACTGGTGGTGGCAGATGCGCACACCGTTGGCGTGGGATAGCGTCCAACACATTTTATTACACAACACAAAAGGGCACGAAAAGAAATGTTCTGTTTATTGGCCAGGGCTTGGGGTAATAAACCAATAAAGGAGTAAGGAAAACAAAGGTAATAGGCACAACGGGAATTCTAGAAAGCGGACATGTGGCGGGACTCTAGGAAGCGGAACAAAGGAGTTACTGCATCGAGGCTAACTAAACTAGACATTAAATATGCGCCAAACCAGCTGTAGTAAAGTACTTGTACACCAAAGAATTTAAAACGTCCAGAAGGATAGTCGCCTCTATGGGAACACGAAATAAACAAGCCATAATTGACAGTATTTAAAAGTAATAAGTTTAGGTAATTAAAAGTGACGAAATCGCAATACTTACACATGGAAGTGTTGTGATAGTATTTTAATACGCAAATTGTCATTTTTTATTTAATCAGTACAGCGAGTATGACGCGATGACAGCCATGCGCAATACGAACCGAGAGCGATTTGCTCAGGAGCCCCTCAAGCGGAGTGATATCAAATGTCATGCTTTAGTAAGGCGGACTATCCATCTGGGTAGAGGCACGATGCCGTATGAAAATCTTTGTTGTACACGTATTACCTCACTTCTTGTCTGGGTGTGCTGTCTAACGACTTGCGCACGCGCTTGCTTTGACTCAATGAAGTTCCGGGGAATGATATGCTGTAAATGTTGAACAGAAAGACGGATCGAAAAATATTCGTAATAGATTTTGGGGAAACAATTTTACAGAAATTTTGTAGGTTCCGGTAAAAGTTTAATTATTTAATTACAATCGTGTTTAAGGCATCTGTGACTTTTACAAACCGCAATTTGGTATATTTATATAAAAACAAAACAAAGATCATGCCGATAATTTTATAACTTACTTTCAATCGGATACAATTTCATATAAACATTCAAAGTTAGCTTCTGGCCAACTCAGTATTTGCATTGCAAGTGAAAATGAGATTTTATGTCTTCAACGTGACAAATAGCAACAAGCAATGTTTTAAAGATTGTTATTTTATGTAACGTGTTTAATTATATTTCATTCAACGAATAATGTAACTTGTGTACAATTAATTTTATGAACGGACATCACTGCTACAAGTAACTATTAATTAGTTTTTTAATACTATATGAATAGGCATGTGTTTGACCACACACTCACAGTGGAAAGTGATGACGTGGCCGAAGGTGGTAAGCATACAAAGCCTAGAAATTAATTGACTTTCAAGTGTAACTGTCGAGACGATAAGTGCTTGCCGACATATTTAAATGTGAGGGTAATATCCAGCCGGGTTCTCCAAAGTACCCTTCCACCGTGCTATGGTTTCCTCACGATGTTTTCCTGCATGGAAAACTCAAATTTATTATAGGTACGTTGCAAACCTACGAACTTTGTGACTGATTGAATAGCCCCACAAATCAAGGACGTAAAAGGTACAGTAGTACCCAACTGATATGGCGCGCCGCGAATCTTCGTTCGCACAGAAAAGAAAGTATGGCCTCGAAGCTTAACGAAAGAATGCGTAAAACTTACAATCAACCTCAGAACACTACTTTAAGGTTCACAATACACTGCAGCTATCAGTTCCGTCCCACTCGCAAGTCACGCCCCTCCGCACGGCGCGCGCTGCCGACCAATAGCGATTCCCGCGCTTTGAAAATGTATCTTCTGCGCAGGTACACCAGTAAGCCATATCAGTTGGGTACTACGTAACTAACTGCCGGTTTCTATATTTCGATCTATGGTTTAATACACTAACGAGCCAATATAATAAGCCGCTTGAAGTGCCTAAGTCATAAAGTTGTTCCTTCTTACTCGTTCAATAACTTTTTTTATTTCCTAATTGCGTTTTTTTTCGTTATTATTTGCATGTTGATTTTCACTTCAAGAAGCTATCTTGCGTGGTTTCGGAAATATTACATAAGTTAGTGCATATTTTATATTGCTCGTCACTGACGTATTTGACACAAATTTTGAGAGAAGTGATGTCAAATATCAATCAACAATCGCAAAATCAAGGATAGATTGAATATTGAAATCGAGTCTAAGTCTAGGTTGTGCAGTCAGTCAACCTTCTCAACCATGATTTATGTCGACTGTCGTCAATGGAACGAAGAAGACTGATCCATTAGCTTTTTAAAGTAATCCAAGTTAAGTGTCCTTGAACAGATTTAAGTACCTAATGAACATTCCATTCGATAGGGTTAAAATTTTATGATAGCAATCAAAACAATTTAAATCGTATCTTCTGTCTCTAACGTATGATTATTTTCAATTCCGTGCCTCTACGAATTCGATTAGAATCAGGGCGAGTGATCAAGGCATTCCTTTCCGTAAAAAATATATAGTTTTTTGTCCAACTATCGTCGGCAGGATTCGTCTTGCATTACAAGTGTTATTCCGTCATTATTGCTCCTACAGGTTGTTCTTTAAAGTGCCCTTCTTTTGTTGTCATTATTTTTCTATTTGTGACAGCAAAGTGATTTTAATGAAGCCCTATGTCGATTAAAATTAAATTGCTTGCCTTAATGAGTCACTTCAGTTTGCACGTTACGTCCTCGTCCTCCTAATTCGAAATTCAGCATTAAAAAAAAGAACAATTATTAATTTAAAAAAAATTGTGTGTTATTTTTATTTGCTGTGATTGGCCGTTTGGTTTTGCTGTACGTGTGCATGCCTATATTTTTTTATACCACTAAGGTGGCAAACAAGCAAACGGCCCGCCTGGTGGTAAGCGGTTACCGTAGCCTATGGACACTTGCAACACCAGGGGTATCACTCGCGCGTTGCCGACCCTTAATTCTATTTGAAACACTTTGGAATATCTTTTACTTTTTAATTTCAATTTAGGATATCTAAGTACAGTTATTACTTATGGCCTGAAGTTGGAAAGGTTAAGTGTGGCCCCTTTCACTTATCTAGATGACCATCTTAATTGATTTGCTTCAATGAAAGCTGTAATTGCGTTTTGTGTGTGGGATGCTTTAGTATTTGCATAAAACCTTGACTTTCTTTTGAGGCACATTTTAATACATACCTGTGTACGTTATAATTATTGCACAGTTTATTACAGAAAGGTTAAAAGCTACTCGGCTATAGCAAATACAAAACCTATTATAACCTCCTTACTCATAAAGAGCTATTTAACTAATGTATTAAATAGTCACGTACATAATATCACATTGTTTGAAAATGACAGTAAATATATTTACGTGACCACTTAATCAGTATGAGTAAAGCCTCCTGTCTTTAATCTGTATTAATCACAAACAACATCTTCAAAAACTAACAACTTGAAAAGAAGATCTTTTTTCGTAACACCTGTATAAACAACGAGAGTATCCTGCCGTGATATGCTTTGCTTTTGATCCACAGATAATTACAGCATTGTGGACGCTCGTAGCTTCGGCTATGGTCGTGTAATGTCGTGTTGTGATTCGTTACGATCCACAGGTTCAAGAGCGAGCGAGGTGTAGTAGGTCAAGTGTATTTCTGTTGTCGAATCCCGCATTGCTTTATTAAGGGGGCCCTCTGTGGCCGGCGCAACTTCAACGCAAGCATAGTCTAAAAGCTTGTTGTTTCATCCAACGTAAAGTTTGACTGCGAAAAAAGAGAGACAGAATCAGAGCCGTCGGTTATCAGTCGGTAAATTCCGCTGATCACTCGCGGCCGCTTCGCTAGGTCGTCATTCATTATTTCGCATTCATAAAACTTGTTCCAGGAGTATACTTCTTGTGAAAAAATCTTACAAGTTTGTGAAAAAAAAGTTTGTTATTTAGAATCTCCAATACATTTGCAAGCCTGGTATCTAAATGTTTTCTTTATTTTTACAATTTATAGGTACATTAGATATGGCCAAAGTTCAGGCAGAAACGCTGTTTTTCGGAGGCTTTGACTGAATTTGTTTCACACTTTTTTTTAATTACGCCTAGATACACGGCTAGATATAGTGCACAAGATACTAATTTGTTCAAAACATCTAACGAAAAATGTTTAACAACGCCATAATAAGTACAGAGGTTTTGTATAAAAAGTATGACGAATTGAGTCCTCTTAAATGCAGGACGTGGGAGATCTTTATGTAAGATTTTTAGATTCTTGTTTGCTGTTCACTTCATTTGTCGCAGTTTTTTGTTGGGTATTAAATGTGTCTGTTTCATCATCGATCTAACTTTTATGATCTCACCGTGATATCAGCCATAATAGTGTCAGTAAAAATCCAATTTCCATTATCATGTAAAAAAATATATGAAAATTTTAGTTAATTTCGTATAGAGCTCTTTTTTACCAGGCTTGTGTGACCATAATGCCACCATAGTATATGATGATATGGTTCACAAAGCCTAGAAAGGAGAAAAGGCAGTACTTCAAAAAATTATACACGATAGTCCGATCATCGGTTTCAACCAATTAGCCAATAGGACTGCACAAAATTTACGTCTCGTCAGCTTTACTGGAATTCTATTGGTTAATATTTTGACATTGGAGTAGGCCCTCTGGCTCTTACGTGCAGCTGTCGGAATTCACTTGGAGACAGATTCTCTATTTAAAAATGTCATTTATATGTTAGTAACATTACACAGTTGCACACCAAATAAGTGTGTTGCGCGGGCGTATACGAATTGTGTTTTTATTTCCCAAAGTCAACGCTGTCCTTCTAGGGAGCCCATTCAACAACGGGAACTGGTTTTATTTTCTTTTTATGGTAACATGGTCTTCATTAGACTCCAGTTACACTATAAAAAGAAACAGGCTATTATTTAAAATTCTAGTTTTTATCGTTTTTAATTATTTTTACATTAATTGATTTAAAAGAGAAGTAGTTTCTGATTCTTAACTGATTTCCAAAGGACAAAATGACTAGAATAATAAGGTATGTACATGACAATATTAAGTAACATTAATAGAACTTAACTAATGTTGTTCTTTAATAACTTATTACGGGACGTCTCAGCTTAATTTATTACTTCATTACTTTTATAATTGATTAGAATTTCACTTTAATAATACAGTAGTGAATGCTTATTATATCATGTTATTAAAATCCCTTTCTCTAATATCCGTTGTACTTTATTGTATACGACTTTTTTGTAAACGTTTTTCAATATTTAAGACTATAGCTATGATCGCGGTTCCACCCGCATGGTTATTTTCAAAGATATACATCTAAATAGATGACGCGAGTGTATGTACATCGCGTGTCAAAATCTGTTCAAAAATGGGGCACAATGTTCTTCTTTTGAAACTGTTTCGCGCGGACAGGGAACTCGCATAAGGCTGCATGTCCACCAGAGATGGGTAGCGAGGGGTATAGCTGACAAATAGCTTAATTTTCACGTTAAAAATCTAATGCCAGCCTAACTAAATCAATCTTGTGACATTATGGTAGGTACAAAAAAAGACGCTTGGTTTTCATACGGATGGATGGACTTGCGTTATCTATTTAGATTAATGTCTGTGGTTATTTTTGTCTCATCAAAATGTGACGTTATTTCCGTGACAACTTAAACAGTGTTCTAGTTAAATACCAATCGACGGGCCCGTTGGCGCAGTTGACTAAGATTCCACCTTTTGCGCCTTAGGTCTTGGGTTCGATTCCCTCACAGGACATGCATTTGTATGCATGAACATGTCTACATGTCCTGAGTCTGGTTGTAATTATGTATATTATGTATGCTATGTATTTACAAAACAAAGAGTAGTAGTATATCTGTATATATAAAATCGTAAACAGATTGTTGATATATTAACGCATAGTCCAAACCGCTGGACGTAGAGACTTAAAGCCTTTGGTCCCAGCTCCTAGGCGGCTTGAAAACTCCAACAGTAGGTTGACCGCTAGCCTACCTCAACCGATCCGCAGTGGGCACGAACCGGATCAAAATCCGTATTATAAGCACAGTAACAAATAGACAGAGAGTTGCGTTTTTATATGTTTAGGATTATTTTCTATTGCTATAATGTCTCATTAACATTTATTTATGTGTAACATCGAATGAAAGTAACTACATTATTTAACGATCAGATAACCCTTAAGTATGCGGTATTGTGGGGTGAAAGTCAAGAGCGGAAGCGATAACGACCGCGGGGAGCGATTGTAGGCCGAGTTCCGAACCGGTGGTAACTTCAGTAAATGTGACCTTCATAAGTGCCCTTCTGGGGCCTAAATTAAATAAATGGCTTTGACTTTGACTTTGACTTCAAAAGAGATTTTTAGCACCGATGTTTTATCAGCACCCATACGTGCCCATACCATGAGATTGCTCTGGTAATGCAATTGATACTTGCTAGCTACTACTATGAACATTTTGTATGAAATTTCAACCAGTGCCACTAGTGGACCGTTTTGAAATCACCATATTTTATATAAAAAAATCCATAAATTCATCACAATTACGTTAATTTCCAATGTCCAACTCATTGTTCCGTAGTTTCAGGAAAAATTTAGGAGACGTCAGTTGTAGTTTTAATTTCTATGCCTATTGTATGCCTATTCATCAGTCTGCTCCGCGCTCTCGTCTAGCGAGCATAGTACGTGATCGCTTAACATTATCGCTGTCTATTTCGTACCTACCTACCTTTGAATATTAACGATAGTTACGCGGAACGGCTTATTTTTTAACTTAACCATGTTTGTCTGTCCCGTTTGCAATATTGAACATTCGGACGGAGTTAAGTGCTCCAAATGTGCACATAGTTATTGTTTTTCGTGTGCTCATATAACGGAAAGCAACTACAGAAAACTTGGGTCAGCAAGACAGGCGGCTTTGCAGTGCGTTAACTGCAAATCAAATCAAAGCCAGCTGTCAGTGGCATCCCCAAGACCCCAATTCAATACACCAACTGCTACCCTGGATCAGGTATTACAAGAGCTACGGAATGGCATCAGTGGCATCAACCTTCGACTAGAACAGCTCCCAACTCTTGTCCAAGAGATAAAAGAAGTCAAGGAAAATCTTAGCGGAATTGAACAATCTGTATGTACCATCAAGAAGGAAGTTAGTATCAACAGTGCAAGTATTATTGAAGTGCAAAAGCGAGTTAATGATTTGGAAAGCTGCTCACAGAATCTAGGCGGGGTCCCTCAACTAGAATCTAAAATATCTAAAATTGAAACTGATTTACTGACTAAGGATCAGTTCGATAGGTTGAACAATGTCGAAATTAAGGGTGTTCCTATTAAGAAGCATGAAAATTTATTTAATCTGGTGAAAAAACTTGGTGAAACTATCGGTTACTCCATCGTAAAGTCAGATATCAATTTTATTACTCGGGTCCGCTCTGCATCTGGCCCTAAGCCGATTATCCTGGGTTTCATAGGCAGATATACAAAAGAAAATTTTGTAGCCGCTGCTAGATCACACAAAAGCCTAACAGCAGCAGACATCAGCTTTCCGGGTGATTCCAGTAAGATCTTCATCAATGATCATCTCACCAGAGCCAACAAACAACTTCTCACTAGGACTAAGAAGCAGGCTGCTGAAAAAGGACACAAATACACTTGGGTCCAGAACTGTAAGATCCTCACAAGGAAAAATGATACGTCCCCAATTATCGTAATCCAGAGTGATGATGATTAGCCAAACTGAAATGACTACACCCATTATTCTGTATATTATTATCTCACTTATGTCTTTACTCACTTAGTTTCCTACGTCCTAATTACATACTTACTTCATTTACTAGATTAAGTTCGATGCCATCCCAACATCATACTGAATACATGATTGAACCTACACACTTTGATTCTTATTATTATAACCTAGAAATCACAATGTGCATACTCTGCTTAAGAATTTATAACATATTTAAAGCCATTCCTGTTAGATTACTCTTATCTGAGCAGTATTATTTATGCCATAACCTAACTATAATAGAAGCATGGTGCAATGGTATTTGCCTATATTTGCCCTCAGTCACGATTCCATATTGTTCAGTTTTATATTCCAATCACTCAGTTATAACACACAAAAATGCCCTTTTTATGCCGCGTTGTTGTCACTATACTTATATAAATTATAGCAAATACTTTTTCACACTGCTGAATGGTAAGGACTTAAACCTATTTTGTGCGCACTGTAACCAAGTTTCATATCGGCCGGCTGCGTTATTTACTGAGATTTGTTTGTGGACTTCTAACATTATACATATTATACTCTTGTTTTATATTTTCAATATATTTGCGCATCCCAGTCAAACCATATTACGGTTTGACTGGGTTGTAATCTATGTTACTTAAAGTTTACTATCAAAATGTTAGAGGTCTGCGAACAAAAACACTTCAGTTCAAAAGAAATATTCAACTGTGCAACTACGATGTAGTGATACTGTCGGAGACTTGGTTATTGGATGGAATAATGAACGAGGAATTATTTAGTGACAAGTACACTGTTTGGCGTCGTGACCGCGACTATTCGCACACAGGACAAATGCGAGGCGGTGGAGTGCTTGTCGCTGTACGGCGAGATGTCCCCGCTCTCTCCCGCCCCGATTGGCATTCCTCAGCGGAGGATATATGGATTACAATTAAATTGAATAATAATAATGCCGATTCGCCATTGAACTTGCATATTGGTTGTCTTTACTTGTGCCAGGAACCTCTGGGGTTGTCATTTTTGTCCCAATTAACTAACTTCACAGATAAAGTAACATCCTTAAGCTTAAATAATCCTTATGATAGGTTTCTTATTACAGGTGACTTTAATATGAGTGATATTCTATGGACTCAGATTAATAACTGTTCGTATCTCTCACCAGTACTAAATAATAGTAATCAAAACCATTCTCAATTTTCTGATCTAATAAATCTATGTAATTTTAGTCAATTTAACCATGTAAAGAATCATTTAAATGGTATACTTGATTTAGTCTTATCAAATGACGAGGTCTCGGTATCTCGCTGCTTGGAGCCATTAGTGGAGGAGGATAACTACCACCCTGCCTTGCTATGTCAAACCTATTTGGAAAACTTGGCTATCCTTGATCCTAGCCCTAGACCTAAATATTCATATAATAAAGGTGATTATTCTTCGATTCGAAACGAATTGGATGAATGTGATTGGAAGGCTTTGCTGTCCTCTGGGTCAGTTGATGACGCAGTGGAACTTTTCAATAATATTCTGATTGACTTGAGGAACAAATATATTCCATTTAAGTACACACGTCTCAATAAATACCCTGTTTGGTACTCTCCAGCTCTTAAAAAAATACTCAAGGAAAAAAGTAAGTATCATTATAGGATCAAATTGTATCACAATAAGGCTGATGAGAACTCCTTTACTATCCTCCGCCACCGAGCAAAGCGTGTTGAACGCGAATGCTATAATGCTTATATAATATCTGTAGAAAACTCAATTCGGGATAATCCTAAAACATTCTGGTCATATATTCAAGCTAATAAGCAAAATAACTCGTACCCCTCCTCAATGTCATATAACAATATCAATGTCGATTCAGGGAAGGGGATCTGCAATGCCTTTTCTGAGTATTTCGGTTCAACATACCTACCAAAGTCATCATCGTCTGTATGCGATGAGCCTTCGTATCGCAATGGCTATAACTCGTCTGCTGCATCTGACATACACACAATAGAAATAGTTGATACAGAAATATCTAAGTTGTTAAAATCACTTGATGTCAGCAAATCTGCTGGATTCGATGATTTACACCCCATATTACTTCACAAATGTGCTGAATCATTAACTCTTCCAGTAACACTTCTATTTAAAAGATCTTTAAGTGAAGGGGTGATGCCAAGCAAGTGGAAAACAGCCATTATATCACCTATCTATAAGAAGGGTTCGAAGCGGGAGATAACCAATTACCGTCCTATTTCTAAGCTATGTGTGCTGGCAAAAATCTTGGAAAGGATCGTCCATGATCAAATTTATGCTAGCTTGAAACATATCTTTTTACCACAACAGCATGGATTTCTTAAAGGGAGATCCACCGTAAGTAATCTGGCTTTATTTACTGAGGCACTTACTGCTGGCATGGATGCTGGAGGCCAAGTGGATGCTATTTATACGGACTACAGCAAGGCATTCGATCGAATTGACCATTATATTTTACTTGAAAAGCTTATAGCAATTGGAATACGAGGAAATCTCTACAGATGGTTCACTTCCTATGTTAATGATCGATGCCAAACTGTCGCCCTAGGGGGATATGCTTCAAGGTCAGCTCTTATAACCTCAGGAGTGCCTCAAGGTTCGATATTGGGTCCCCTTCTATTCGTAATTTTTATCAATGATATCGATAAGTGCTTTAAACATTCGGACTTTCTACTCTTCGCTGACGATATGAAAATCTATAAAAAAATAAATGATTCCTCAGACGTATCTCTTCTGCAGCACGACTTGGATAGGTTGCTTGATTATTGTACCGTAAATAAGTTGGACCTGAATACTAGCAAATGTAACTGTATCACCTTTACAAGAAATCGTAATCCATTACTTTGCGACTATAAACTCAATGATCAGATACTCTCTAGAAAAGACCATGTTGTGGATCTAGGCGTTACCCTAGATTCCAAATTACTATATGATAAACACATTGCCAATATATGTTCTAAATCCATGAAGACACTGGGGTTCTTATTTCGCACCACAAAAGATTTTAAATCGGTTAAGTCGTTAAAAATTCTCTACTGTTCATTGGTCAGAAGTCACTTGGAATACGCATCTCAAATCTGGAATCCCCGTTACGACATTTATATTAACACCATTGAAAAAACTCAAAGGAAGTTTTTGCGATTCATAAATTTTAAATTTAAGATAAATATATACGATTACTTGGACAGTTGTAAGCATCATCATCTGCTTCCTCTCTCGAAACGAAGAGAGGCCGCTGATCTCACGTTTCTTCATAACATCGTGATTAGCAAACTAGATTGCCAAGAACTCCTGTCTGCAGTCAAATTTAAAACTCCGTTTCGAGCACTCACTAGACGTAACTATTTGAAACTTTATTCTCCACCATGCTCATCTAATTACCGCCAAAATTCATTTTTCCTAAGAGTGTGCAATAGTTTTAATCGGCATTATACTGAGCGCGTTGATTTGTTTACTTCAAGGCATAATTTCTTCAAGACAATGGTGTATGACGATTTTTTTGGCAAGTTCACTGAATAACGTTTTTATTATTGGTTAGTTGTTGGCATGTTTTTCTGTTTTTCTTTTTTTTCTTCTTTTTTTATACTGTTTTATCCATATAGATGAGTTGTTTGTTGGTCATGTATTCAGTGTGAGGTTCCTTTACATTATTTTAAATTGCTATTGATTGTTGTAATTCAATGTTCGTTTATTTATTTTTTTATGTTCTTAATATTTATCCACTGTTTATGTATATTCATCCAATGTGTAATTTGGTACTTAATTTTAGATAGTGTTAATGCAAAGATAAACTATATATTGTTCTATTTGTGAAAACTAATTAGGCTTGATTGAGTTTATGTAATATTCTATTATTTTATTATGTAATGCTGTTTGTTTTCCTAATAAAATAAAATAAAATAAAAAATAAAATAAAAATAAAAATTGTCATTAATTTATAATTGAACCCCTAGGTGCCCTTGGTTAGTGAAAAGTTTGTTCAAATTTCAATGTGCTTCATGTCATTTGATTACTAATTCCAGCATTTCACTTCCATATGGCTTGTTAATCTATGGTTTTAACCGCCAGTTTCCGAAAGCCAAACAAAGTTAATCTCTTGTTGAAAGTATACCTGTCACTGTCAATGTCGTCTGATATGACAAAGACAGCAACATTTTTGATTATAGATTAACTTTGATTTGGCTTTCAGAAACTGGCAGTAAGTGAGCTAAGCTTCATATTCTACGTGTTTAGGGTTCCGAACCAAAAAGGTAAAAAGGAACCCTTATGGTGTCACTCCGCCCTTCCAATATTGCTTACCCAATCTCGGCCGGGATTTTATGAAATTATAAAACTCGCTATTCGTTCCTAATTCACACCACACCGCAAACCAAAGGCAGCAACTCTCGAATGAAAAAAAAGTCTTTATAAAATCACTTCCCATTGTCCACAAGTCATGGAAAGTACACAGTTATCAGCACATGATACATACTGTTTTGATAGACCGCACACTTTCTAAGATAAATATCAGTAAAGAACATGCGAATTTAATTGGGTACAGCGATGATGAGTGACAGTATAAAAGCTATTGTGTTTTGTTTAGCATTTGGTTTGTTTTTTGGCTGAAAGATAAATTTTACGTTTTTTAGGGTGATTGTTTTTTAAGTATTTTTAATTCAAATTAAATGCAAACTCGTCTTAATTTATAGTCTGTTTTAATGTCTGCACTACTTGATACTTGTATTACTTCTGTCATAAAAACAATTGGATTTTTACCAGCTGACCTAAGATTAACTTTTGAATGACTTAAAGTCATGTCTACAAACTTTTTGACAAGAGAAGCAATTAAAATCATTACTATTTCGTAATAAACTAATGATTTATACTCTTTAACTTTTAATCATAGTAGAAAACTACCGTATCTTCTTACTCAAATAAGATTGATTACCGAAATCTAATAGTTTATAGCCGAAACATTGGTTCGTTTTGTTAATCCATCTCGAAACTCATGCGCAGCTTCTTCGTAAATTGTTTTCACATTCATTATTTTGAAATTAATTTAGAGCGTAATCATTGGTTTATTAACTGCGAAGCGAAAGTTCGGAATTACTTTTTTATATTGTTTATTTGAAGTTCGCACGATGTAGTTGATAAATATGTGTATAATACTTCCTCTCGGTGTAAACCATAGATTAAGTATATTAATAGAGTGATAGCATTAACAACATTACTTTGTGCGAAGCGTTAGCACTTTGCATATAGAATAGATGAATTCATAGACGTACTTACACTAATTGATTGACTGCCAGAAAAAAATACGAAATGAGTTCCTTGTCATTTGTTCTCTGTATATTTATGCACGGTTTCTATAAACAAAAACGAATCGTTTTTCTTACCAATCATAGGTTTTTTATCGCCAAACTGGGCATATAGATCATTTCGTAAGCTAATTTTACGTGTGATAGCTACTTCCATATGGGTGGGTCTGCATTGCAAAGCTTTGAGGGCTTTGCTTCATTATTAGTAAAGATATAAGAGTCTTAATTTTAGCCGATAACGGTCCGTAAATTATAGGAATCTGCCATTAGTCGTTCAAACTATGAACGCGCAGTTTGTTTTAAGGCAGTGTTGCACATACCCGTGCTAACGACGCATGTTCTAGTACAGTCGCTCTATAAATATACTATCTCTATGGTGTAAACTCATTTATCATCTGCCCGTCAGATGTTCATCTTAACTTTTACTCTTCGCGTAAGTAAATTAAAAGATTTCATTCAGTGATTCGTTTTATTTTACTTTAATATGTTATTGATGATCCTACCTATGTGAGTTCCGGTTCGGTTAAGTTTGAGTAAGGCTTCCGTAAGCATTCATATGTGCTTTTGTATACCACGAAGGGTGTAAAGGCCTTCTGCGACTAATTATAGGTAATTCATAAAAAAATAATACAATTAGAACTTTACATAGAGACTAGTCGGTACGTAATAGGTTTTTTATTTTTATTAAATGGCTTGCGATTGGCTACCGGCCCGTCCATAAAGGATGAATAAAAAAAAATACAATTAGGACTTAACATAGAGACTAGTCGGTACGTAATATGTTTTTTTTTTATTCAATGGGCTTGCGTTTGGCCACTGGCCCGCCCATAAAGGACGATGACGAAACCTAAGATAGAACATGCTTACCCATAAGAAACCTATTCACGCTGGCCTTGAAAGTCCCTAGATTGTAAGAGTCAGGGTATTTTCGGTACGTTGACAACGTATTCGGGTGACAATTTTCCCGGCGTCTTATGTGTATATACTTTAAAAGAAGTAGTCATATTTCTTCCTAACGGCAAACAAATGTGAGCTTATTTTGCATTTACTTATAAGTGGTTGAAAGTAAAATATTCGATGTAGGTAATTAGGCAAATCCTCACTTACATTATAAACTAGCTGTTCCCCGCGGTTTCACCTGCGTTCCCGGGATAAAAAGCCTATAGGTACTACTCTGGGATAATGAAGCTTCCTATTAGTATTTTTCGAATTAGTTGCAAAGATTAAAGCGTTTAAACAATCAAACAAAGTAAGTATAATATAAATGTGACTGTTAGCAGTGGCGTAGCTTGCCCTAGGCAGGCCCTGTATCAAAATTTTTTGGGGGCCTTCCTACCTTACTACGGCGAAGCCTAAATGGAGGGTAGATTTTTACGAATTTTATATTTTTACTTTAATTCGATCGGGGCCCCTGTAGCCCGAGAGCCTCGTATCTTTGAAATGGCTGATACGTAAGTAGCTATGTCCCTGAATGTTAGTGTGTCTGTTTATCAGCTAGACCACCCTACGATCTACTAAATATAATGAGCTTGAGCTTTCGGTGAAGGAAAACATAGTGAGGAAACCGTAGCACGGTGGTAGGGTACTTTGTAGTACCCGCTTGGCTGGCTACCCTCAAGTTGAATCTGTCGCCAAGCACCTTTCGGTGTGTTCCGACAGCTGCACTTGAGAGCCAGTTCCTTCTAGGCTTTGTGTGCTTACCACCTTCGGCCGCATCATCACTTACCGTGGTGAGATTGCGGTCAAAAACAGGCCTATAACCAGAAAAAAAAATACTAAATAATACATACAAATGTTCGCCTAATCTATAGGTACCCTGTACCCTCATGTAAGATCGTGGATCTTACGAATTAAGCTGAGAAGTTACGGATTTATAGCTTTCAATCGATATCAACATTTTCCAAGAAACAATGCGGCATGCAGTCGAGTACCCTGAGGCGTCGTGTCTCAACGATTTGTCGTGTAAATCCGCAAATTGGTGTGAAAAAGGGAAAATTGCTGCTTTCCATTGCACGGCGGATTGCCGGCCGCCCTTGGTGACGTTTCGTTCGGAGCAAGTTGATTTGTTTCGGTGAAAGTTACTAGAAGCTTACTGGATATTTCCAGCTCAGATTGTGACACGCTTTATGTAGATCTTTCAATTTTCGAGTTCGTGCATGATGTGGTTGTGTTTTTGTCTATGAGTAAGGTTGCCAGAGCTCATTGGGGAGGGGGCAGGGTCGTTAACGTGTGAGTGATTCACCGAGTGTCGCAAGCGTCCCTGGGGGCTACGGTAACCGCTTACCACCAGGCGGTCCGTTAGCCTTTTTGCTGACGTTCGTTTAGCGGTTTTAATTGTTAGGTACTTGGAGTTCTTGGCTGGTTGGCTACCACCCTCGGGTTGTAGATCATAGAACCTTGTAGTATTTGTAAATACGAGAAAACCTTGACATTCCCCAGGGTATGGCAAAGTCTATAGGCGACGCCGCGACGGTTACCATTTACCATCAGGTAGACAGAAATTGTACTTATAATTTTTTTTTATTGTGTGTATGTAATGCACCTATCACCACGTAAACATGTCTGAACATTAAAATAGAAAGGTTAACTAAATACATTCGTTACATAATTTTAGTTATGTGTTAGGTACTATTAATTTTTATCACAAAGTAAATTGCTTGCTAACGATTTGCCGGAGGCTTCTAAGCGAATTGTGCTTGATGAATAGTCTATTACTATAGCAATATAGAAATCTGTACTGTTCCGGATATAGGTATTCCTTGTGTTTAGTCGCATGGTTTTCAATTATTTGTGTACACCATCCAAGTCTATACCATATAACACGGTAAAAGTTAGATACTTTTACCGTGTCTATAGACCTAATTAATAACATGTTATTAATAATAGATTGTATTTTGTACATATTTGTTGTAAATAAAGATATATTCTCATAACATGTTTAACAAAGTTGTCTTTTTGTTACAGGACCGGCCGGAAAATTCCGCCGTCGAGAGCAAAACGACGGACGGAAGAAAAGCGAAACAAAATGTAACCACCGACTCCCCTACCAAACCATGCAAACAACATGAGTCTTACACCAAGATAACATGATCATACATTATTTATTGTACTTATTAATTATTAAATAACGAATCTAGTCGCCATAGCACTATTTAAACGAAGCAATTTAGACTTTAGAGAATAAGAAAATCAATTTGATCAACAAGTACAAACAGAGATATTTGATGAGAGAGTACAAACGACTCGTGGGGACGCTAATGTTGATTTAACTATAAATTGATTTGATTAGAAGTTCCCTGAGAAACAAGCGAAATGTCTACAAGTGAGTATACATTTATATTTTCTATCAAAAAAGATATATTTTTAAATTATTGGTCCTTGGGAAAAAGACAATTACCTGAAAATAATTAAATAAAAGAATAAGAGTAAAGATTGACATCCGAACCGGTGGTAACTTCAGATCTTTTGACCTTCATAAGAGCCCTCATCTCTTTGGCCTAAAATAAAAATAATACATGGATAACAAATAGAAAGACGGTCCAACTGATACTGGTGTGGTAACTAAAATTTTTTCTAAGAAGGTATAAGCCTGTGTTTAACCACAATCTCACCATGGTAAGTGATGATGTGGCCGAATGTGGTAAGCACACAGAACCTAGAAGGCAATGGCTCTCAAGTGCAGCTGCCGGAATACATCGATAAGTGTTTGGTGACAGATTTTTAATTTGAGGGACCGTGCTATGGTTTCCTCACGATGTTTTCCTTCACCGAAAGCTTAAGCTCATTGTAGGATTCGAACTCGGGCATACTACCACTGAGTTATCATCGCCTTACCGTCACCTACACTGTAACCTATGCACATAAGAAAACACAGGGGGGATATCAATACAAAGGCTAGAAGCCAACTGACATACCATTTATGATTTTATGACAACAACTACAAGAAGATAGAGATATCTAAGTTTCTCGTTTATTTTACTAAATAAATGTGAAATGTTTCCAGGTTTTGAGCACTCGGCGATGAAAAGCAGCTTTTCGCTGTCGTCGCTCCGCAGTGCGCCCGCGCCGACCGGCGGCCGCTGCGATCAGCTCGAGAGGCCGTACCATAGCCTCACCAAGAAGAGGTCAGTATCCTACTTCGCATTATTACACGGGCCACATCAATTTTAGGGAAAATATTGGTAGCCCTGTGGTATAAACGCACTCATCATGGGAGTGCAGTTTACAGTAAATTACGGGCCAATGATTTGAAACTGCACCCTCATTCTGGCGCTTAAATCAATTTGATTTAATCATGATTTAAATCGAACGATAGTTTTAAGTAACTTAAAAATCATGGGGCGGCATTCACGAAGTCAGCCTTAGTCTGCTGGATTATTTGATTAATTAAAGAATTATATTTTTCCGCCTTTTTGTATCCTAACCGGTTTCATAATTTCTATACTATTTTGTAATACAGGTCGTTGTTTTGGTCAGCGACGAGCGACTCAGGGTCGATTATACAAATGATACTGTTGCTAAAAAAAATACTTTATTTTTTTTTAATAATAAAAATAAAAAATATTTTTTTTTGAAAATCATGTAATAAGCTAAAGTGTAGACATAATACTCAACGGGAGTACGAGGGAGTGAAGGGGTAGGGCGATGGCGGCTTGCGCCTAGCTCTAGTCTGTGCACGTGCCTAGTAACCATACTTTGCGGTAATTTTATTTCAAATTGAATAAGGTATTTCTCAACATATTTACAGTATTTAATGGAATTAAGTCCATTTTTGGGGAATATATATTTTGTACTACCGCTCCTAGGTCGCTTGTCGCTGACCAAAACAACACCCAGTATAATGGTGCCGATTCTGTTGTAAATCGCACTAAACTAGTTTTAGTCACATCTCATCTCTTTCTTACGAACATGATTGAAAAAGGATAGAACATATTTTAAGTTGTCAAATTAATCGTTGCCGTCTTATTTTGCGTGTATTTAGGCGTAACTGCGATAGATGGCGACTAAATTTATATTGAAAACAAGCATTGGACTAATTTGACAGGACTAAATTTCTTACATCCTTTTCTTATGTTCTTTGTTAGAAAGAGACATAGTGACATTAAAATTAGTTTAGTTGTGAACAACAGAATCAGGGCCAATGTAAATTATTATTTTACTAATGCCGGGGGAACTTTGTTGCTTCTTGTCAAAGATATATTGCTGTGTTATCCACACTCCACGCCACATTGTTAATAACTTCCTCTGCAAACATCACAGCTTTGACCGGCTTCGATTTCTAAGTTTCACTTTTAGTGGTAGTATACAGGTGTGTTAAATTGAGCCTGTGCTTCCTCACCGGCCGGATATGAATGATTGTGAATAATTTTGCACCTACATACATACTTACACCACCACACACACAACATTTACACATTTCATACTCACACACTGTTTTAATCACACCCACCCACACACACACAAACACGCACATATATTTTTTCTACCTTTTCCCTTAAAGTTGAAATTTTTATTTTTGTATTTCTGTTTAAGTTTGTTTGGAAATTTACTTGTATGTAACGGCGGAGGGCGTTGGGGTCTGCGACACAGTTTTCATACTTCTGCAGATACCTTCCTTTTTTGAATAGCACCTTAATGTGTTCCTAAATAAATATTTGATTTGATTGTTGTTGTAGGAAGGAGCCATGTCGCGAGGCGTGGCGGCGCAGCTGGGGCTCGGCGGCGAGCGGCGGCAGCGCGGGCGACGACCTGTGGCCGCTGCTGCAGCACCACTACGACTACATCATGGACAACCAGATCATCGACTCCTGCAAGGTGCTCTACCAAGGGGCAAACCTAACCCCTTCTTGCTAGTACCTACTCGAATCAGGCAAATTGTAGTCACTTGTCGTTAGTCACTTTTTAAGAGAGACAGAGTGTAGACTATTTTTGCTAAAAGCAGCAGGGATGCAAACATTGTAACGAAAGCATCGATGGTTCGATAACAAGCGAACACATCTCAGTGGTAGTGATGTCGGATGCCGAAAACAAGGTCTCGGGTTCGAATCCTACAATGAGCTTGAGCTTTCGGTGAAGGAAAACATCGTGACGAACCATAGCACGGTGGTAGAGTACTTTGTAGTAGGTACCTCGCTATCTAACACCCTCATGTTCAAAATTTGTCGCCAAGCACCTATCCGACAGCTGCACTTGAAAGCCAGTTTTGGCGACTTTATTTAAGCATGCGGGATGAGAGCAGACAGGTGATCTTTAAGAAAGGCGGCAGGACTATGATGGAATGCCTGACACTACAATATTAATACCATAGATCTAATATCTCTTATTAATTCCAAGCAACTCTCTTTCCAGGAAGCAAACGGCGAGTTGCTATTACACAACTCATCAGCTTTGCACTGCGGCCCGTTCCTCCTGAACCCAACGTCAGGCTTCAACCGCCAGTGGTCGCTCAGTCAGCTGATATCAGAGTTCACTGAACTCTGCCAGTGGCTCACACATGTGCAGGAGGAGATATATTCTAGTCCCGAGAATTTGTCCAGTAGGAAGTTGAGGATGGTACGTTCTAGTAACGAATTTGCTTTTCAATAAGGTTGCAGTCGCGGACTAGTCTTATATTTTAATCATACCCCCTTACTCATAAAACGATATTTAACTAATAATCTGATTAAGTGGTCACCTAAATAACGTCAATTGTTTGACAATGACAGCAAGGTGACGTTATTTATGTGACCATTTATTCAGTAGATTTAGTTAAATAGCGTTTATGAGTAAGGCCGTTACAGTGAAATCACATTATTAAACCTCATCAGCTTGTGAGTCGAACCTAAAGGTGCCTTTTATTGAGATGTGACTTTATATTAAATTTTGCAAGTATTACCCAACTTATATGGCACGTCGTGAATCTTCGTTCGCATAGAAAAGAAAGTATGGCCCCGAAGATTAACGAAAGAATGCTTAAAACTTATAATCAACTTTAGATAACTACTATAAGGTTCATAATACACTGCAGCTGTTAGTTCCGTCTCACTCGCAAGTCACGCCCGTCCGCACGGCGTGCGCTAACATGGCGGCAGCTGCCGACCAATAAAGTTTCCCGCGCTTTGAAAATGTATCTTCTGCGCAGGTACATCGGTAAGCCATATTAATTGGGTACTACTGTTCTATAGTGAAGAGACGCGTATGCGTGCCTTGCGCACCAAGGCATAGTTTACAAAAATATGTATTGCCTTCGTTACTGAATGATCCTGCTTGTATTATAAATAAATAAACTTTATCCTGGAACCATATAAGATCCCTTGAAAACGTTTGTAAAACGTGGGTAAAACCTCTGAATGCAAAATATTTTGATAAAGGCTTGTATGAAATAACCTTGTAATATTACCTTACAGAGCCGTATGACGGAGCTGGTGTCTGTGGAGCCACGACGCGTCAAGTTCATAGAGCAAGCCAACGCTATACTAGAACGTATTCCCGAAGCTTGCGCAGAGGTATGAACTCACCATTATGTTACAACTACAGTTTAGGCCGTGAGGTAATGAATCGTACTTAACAAATGCTTAGTGATCAATTTTTTTTTTTTTTTTTATACTACTTAGGTAGCAAACAAGCATACGGCCCGCCTGATGGTAAGCGGTTACCGTAGCCTATGGACGCTTGCAACACCAGGGGAGTCACTCGCGCGTTGCCGACCCTGCAGAAATCTCTTCACACCCTCAATTTTAAACATATTGTGGCCTATCATATAGTATAGGGAGGCCTATGTTCAGCAGTGGACATCCATGGGCTGATATGATGATGATGATGATGATGATCATATAGTACAGTCAGCGTCAAAAGTAGATGATCAATTTACTCAAGCACGCAACAGTGTCGAGCATCTGACGTCCCATATGATATCTGAATATTATTGATTAAAACGGTGATTATTATTATACTAGCTGTCCCCTGTTTTATTCGCGTTCCCGGTAGCCTATAATACTCGGGGATATTGTAGCTTCCTGGTAGTTGTACGTAGTATTTATATACTCTGAGCTGGTAGTGAAAGAATTTTTCAAATCTGACTGGTAGGTTAGTTTCAGAGATTAGAAATCTCTTCCGCTTTATTATTATATAGATTTGTGAATAGGAATGTAGGACAAAATCTAGGAAGCTGTTTATAATGACAATTATTGTTATTCGAAGGTGACCTGGCGAATGGACCACCTGAAAGTTAAGTGGGATGGTCTCCGACTCCTGCTTAGTCCTGAACAGCTACAACGTGATGGAGACTGTACTGATATCGTCGGTTAGTACTTATTTATAATTAGTCTATTACTTGTGATTTTATATTCTTTGTGATATAAAAAAATATTATTCTTCTAAAAGGAGTTATTGTGAAATTATTTTAAAACAGCGCCATCTCTCGGTAGCCCTATCAAACTTGTATATATTTTGTATTGTTATGTATTCACTCTTCAATCAGTTTATTTATACAAAACATAGATGGCGCTGGTACATTCTAAAAAGGTCTATTGTTTCTCGCACCTTGGCGTGGTGGTCGTGTCGTATTCATGATGCTTGCCTAGCCAAGCGAACAGTATCCAACCATTCTGTGTACATATTTTTTTTTTTTATAATTCCTTCTCTTAGATACGGCTCATGAACTGCGATGCCTGCGCCGTTGGCTGCACTGCATGGAGGGTCGCCTCCCGCCGCCCTCGCTGGCTGCGGCGAGGGCAGCGCCCTACCACGAGCTCAGGCGAAAACTGCGCGAACATGAGGTCAGTTTAGTATTGTAATATCATCGTAATCAGACTCGGGGATGTCTTCAGCTGAATATAGGTCTATTTAATACATAATTATAACGATACTTTGTGCGAAGCGTGAGCAGTTTCCATATAGAAGCATTCACAGATATATCGTACACTAGTTGATTTACAGTTAGACAAAATGTCGATATGGAGTCCTTGTCATTTGTTCTCGGTAAAAGTGTCGATAAAAATCGAGAACTTGGCATTAATTATTTGTATTTTAGTTGTACAAACTATGTACGCGCACTTCGTTTCAAGGCATTTCTCCCGTACCCGTGCTCACGGCACGTACTGTAGTACAGTTGCTCTACTTATATACTAACTCTATGGTCTCTGCTATAAATTGCAGCAACGAGCAGTCTTGAGACGCCGTGCATCCAACGTCTATCAGCTATTTAGGCATTGACTTGGCATGTTCCGTATTACCGAACGATAGGGTTGAAAGTGCAAAGTATAGAGTCGCTTAGAGGAATGTGCTTGTGCTTCTGATATCAATATGAAGCCATCACTCAATGTTGATATAATCTAGGAAAAAAAGGAAGTGTTTTTGTAAACCTGGATGACTCAAATACGTGAAGGTTCGTTTATAATCGACGCGATGAGTCCACTGTCATTATTTATTCAACTTATCCAGCAAAAGCGACCTTCCAAACCTATTCTCACTAACATAGTCTATTCCTATTTCTAAACACAAAGTTTAGTTATGAAAATTATTGTAGAGGAAACATTTATGGAAAATAATCAATTCTTTTCATTCATCACTTCCATCTACACATTCAAAGAATGATAAAAAGCCCATCCTAATTTGAACCTACCTGCCTTATGTATTTTATTGATCGCGCCGCTGGTCCTCGTGATGTTCTAATGATCGTTATAAATCAGCGAGCGATGGAGCGATACCCTGAATTAGCTTTAGCGGCTTGTGCGCGTGAGTTCCTAGTGTGAAACATTGTTAGCTACTACTTGTGGTTGAATTTATGACTTAAAAGATAATGGCGAGTGGATCTAACAAGTAGTGCGAGATCTATGTGTACAGAGGGGTTTAAAATAACACTGCATAACAAAATATTTAAATGTAAAAATACTCAGTCCTTTCAACCCGTAAAACGATTACATAGAGTATAATATTTTTCTAAAAGTTGTTCCTCAGGCAATCTATATCGTTTCATAACAACCTTACTTTTTTATTTCTTTTACAAACCTTCATGTGATTCGTTGATATTGTTTCTTGTTTTTTGATCGGGTGTTTTCGTCACTTATTTATGACTAATAGATGGTATGGCACTTGCATGAAATGGAATGACATGCTCTCTTTTACTGAATGTAAGTCACAATTTCTTAATACTAGTCTAATTACTGATGTTGTAGTCATGCATCTCTTTGTATTTTGAAATACAATAATGATAGAAAGTGATTTTGTCATGTAGCTTCGTAGACATACGAAATCTAACTTTTGTATTCTCTGAAGCGACGGGACCGATTTTGACAGGACTGTCATTGGCAGGTAGCGGATGTATCAGAGAGCTGTTATCTAAGCTAGTTTTTATCCCGGGAATGCAAGGGAAACCGCGAGTGACAGGTAGTTACTAAATAATGATCCAGAATCATATGATACCCATCATGAAGCAAGATTAGATCCAAAATGATCACGACTCGTCAATAAAAAATATATGTACGGTAACTAAATCATTTTAACTGAGAGGTCATCTACTGATCACTGTCGGGTCACTGATCAAATAGCTCCTATAGATATCACAAAATCATATGATACTTATTTACTAGGGATGTGCCTCTTTGATGTGCTATTGTTGATATTCCGCAAATGCGCATGGTTGTTATTCAATTGCTGGACAAGATTAAATATGTCATACATTGGAATAAAACAGGATATTTTGTATATCTAGAAAGCATTACATCCATCGGGTTAAAATTGAGAGTGGAAGCAGTTTACTATCCTTATTATTTCGGTTACCGAAGTGGTTTTCCCTGTACCTATGAAGAAATTGTAGAAAGGCTACTCATGTTTTTTCTTTTCATTTGTAATTTACTGTTATTATATTATTTGATACCTTTTTGTGATATCACTATGAATTTGTTACATAATATCACAGAATCCTTACTTCCTTACTAATATTATAAACGCGAAAGTTTGTATGTATGGATGTTTGTTACTCTTTCACGCAAAAACTACTGAATGGATTTTAATGTAATTTGGCACGCTAATAGATTATGTTCTCGATTAACACATAGTGTATTTTTCATCCCGGGAAAGCAATATATCCCTCGGGAACGCGGGTGAAACCGCGTGGCGCAACTAGAAAGAAAGAAAGAAAAAGGATTTATTCAGGACAACACACAACATTACATTAATGACAAAATAAAAAATATAAAAACAGAACAAACAATAAAAACTACACAAAAATGCAACTAGTAAGTAATAGTAGGCAAATATTTTTCTTTCAGGTATTAGTTATGTGTTGATGCTACAATAAAATTTTCATCTAACACGTTCAAATAAACTATCAAAAATAATACTTTATTTTTCGCCACTATGCGGACTTTTAATGGCATCTTAAAAATAAATATCCGCATATTTGCGTATATTCGGTTCTAACCCTATCGTTTAGTTGATTGACTAATGGCAGACGTCTCTTTTGCGGCAACTTTCTAAGCGCAGGCGCAGCTCGTAGGTCGCACGATGTCAGAATTAACCTCTGATACACAATTTGTATGACATGGCTATGTATTATCTGGAGCTATTGATCGCGTTGTGGCAATGGTCCCTTAGCCATCCAACCGTTAAATTGTTGGTAAGTCATTTGTTTTACCTATACTATGTACTTTTAGATTACATCTTTTCGAAATCTATGTTGTTTTTGTCATGCTGAATAATTATTGTCATGCGACGAACTTTGAAATCATAAAAATATATTCAGACAGGTTCTCTGCTATCTTTAAAGTGAATATTTAGATTTATCGGTGTAAATATGTCAAAAATAGTCAACATAGTCAAATTGTCCAAAAGAAATATTAAAAATGTAACCTTGCTAAGATTCTTGCCAGTTCTTCTCAGTTGTCGACTAACGAACTGGTCGTTATTTCAGTAGCTTTGATTGATGATTGATCTACATAAGTACCCTACTAGGGCCTAAATTGAATAAATGGCTTTCGTAGAACCAGTGACTAGAATGATTTAGTAAAATTCAGGAGTACACGGAAATCTAGGAAATGACTTCTAAAATTATTTTTATAAACCAATAATATTATAAGTAAAGAGGTTGATAGGTTACCTACACAAGATTTGAACTTCATAAATGGCACACTGTTTATACATGTCGTGTCGTTGACGCTCCGACGCGACTCATAATAGTTAAAGTGAGCTAACTAAAATGCTGATGATAGATCTATTTTTTTCGGGGTTGTCTCCCTCCACCGATCCTAGGATCAGATTGAATTTGCCACGGATCACGGCGAGTTGTATCCACTGATACCTTGATCCGTTTCCAGCAAAAAATAAAAAAAATGTTTACCCACTGATCACGGTATCCGTGGCTACAAGAAATATTTTTTTTTTTTTAACACGCCACCTACGGATTGCGGAGCGCTTATAACCTATCTATCTCTTATTATACATTTGACTTATAAAATTACTAGCTTTCCCCCGCGGTTTCACCCGCGTTCCCGGGATAAAAAGTAACCTATGTCCTTCTCCATACCATAGGCTACCTGCATGCCAAATTTCATGATGATCCGTTGAGTAGTTGAGGCGTGAAGGCGTAACAAACAAACAAACAAACTCAATTTCGCATTTATAATATAAAAAATAAAGTTAGGATTAGGATTCATGTTGACTTAATTTTTTTATCACATCTAGTTTAATGTTTATAATAACTTTTCAGGAATTCTTAAAAAAATATCATAATTTGATGATTTAATTCCGCATTTCATCAAAGCAGTGAAAATAATAAATCATCGCCTCGTTTTATTTTGATTACTTCTTTCCACGACGTTCCTTCTCATATGTTCTGTACAAGATTATCTATTTACAATAACGATTCCCCCACAGGCATATAAGAAGAAGGATTCCCCATATTTGGTTGGAAATGTTTTTAAATTCGGAACGTTATATTTTTATGTTGAGTTGGCGTGACATACGACGATAAAGTTTTGTGTATTGCCAGTATTGATTTGAGGCGGATATTTTTAACGGTGATAAACTTATTGATTCGCGATAAGTAGGCCAAAATGCAAGTACCTATCTAGGTTATGCTTTGTTGGGTGCGCTTAATATTTTAATTTTTAATAATTAGACATCTTATATTTTTAAATTGTATGCTTGTCCTAAGCAGCAGGGAATCGACTTGACTACGGGTATAGTTTACTTTTTATCTCGTAAACGAGTATGAATCCATGTGATAAAGCTAGTTATGTTGGTTTGTAGGACCGTTTTATTCGTTAGTTAGTAGTATTTATTTACTCTGAGGTTATAGCGACCAGCTATATAAAGCAGTTCACACTCAGAAAAATAGATGGCGCCACGACATTCTGTTCTCACGCAATCTGCATGTACAAGTGTCCAACATATACCTTAGGATCGCGGTCCCAGGCACGAAGACCCAAGCCGTCGGAAGATCTACCCTTTTAAATGGAGTTGTCATTCTTGCATAGCAACTTCATATTGGTGACCCTGACGTGATTTGAACACGTAACCATCTGATCTTAACTACAAAAAGTCCCATAAACAATATTTATTAAAAGATCGCATCGATTGCATTTAAATTCATAACTTCATAGATTGAAATCCTTAAGTAGGTATTAACAACAATACTTCGCTGCCTACGTATTAATAAGATCGATTGTCCATAACAAGTCTTATAATACAAGTTAAGGCGTTAGTAATAGGAGATTTGAGATATAGGCAGTCTGCGCGAGTGATTAATGAATTGATCACAATGTAAGATCGGTAGCAACTTTCGCTCCCCGGGCGTCGGCACTTGCGGTTTTAATTATTATGTGCGCATACGCAGTATGGGAGAAATTGCTGGATTAATGTATTTTATTGAGAATTTATTATTTCCTTTATACTGTAAGGGTCACGGAAGCCAAACAAGTCAGGACTGATGCGGGATATCCACAGAGGAAGCCCATGTTTAGCAATGGTCATTTATGGTGTATGGACTTATAATTTCATAACCAACACTTGATGTGAAGCGCTCGCGTTAAACACGTTCGCTTTTGTGATTTGCAATCAAATTCGGAATAATTGCAGTAAAAGTTAATCATTTCGATCTATCTTCGTTGTTGTTGTTTATAATATTCGCCAAAAGGCAGGCAAAGGTCTGAGCCATACAGCCGTCTTATCTTTCAGAATCTGTCTTCGGCTTTGAGAAGAATTGCATTACGATGTATGCTACAGATAATAATGGAACATAAAGATATAATGTTTTCAAACGGTAACAAAAATGTGGCAGCGTTTATTATTTTGATGCATTCATGAGTAAATAATGCGTTCCATGATTCTAATTAGTTTACAAACAAGTCATATGCTATGTGATACGATCTGAACGCATCGTTACGGAAAGATTCGGATCAGTTCGTGTGATCTCGCCGCTGTGACGTCACGCGTGAAAGATGATCATCCGATGATTGTCAGAGAAAGCGTTTACATTCGCGAACGTGTGTTGATACAGATACTGTGTTACTTCCTTGATACGAGTACGTTTCCGCATAATTCAGTGGCTTACGGAACAAAAGCTGGGTATCGCTGGAACTCAATGGTTTAAGAATCTTTGTTCTTTATCAGATGCAAACGCGAGCTAAACGTCTCTTATAATTACACGTAAAATCGGGTTCGCAACGCGAGCATGATCAAAGAGTCAAAGCGGCACAGCACTCGTGGTCAGATATAAGACCGTGATCCGCTATTTACAGGTACACCTTTCGGCACGTAACTTGGCCACGTTTTGGTTTTCAATTTTCAGTTTTTGGCTCTATTTGCTGTCTTACAGTTGTTCTTTTCACTCTCATTACTTGTCATTATTCTGTTTTTTCTAATACTTGTCTTTTTAGAACTAATTGAAGAAAAAGGAAAAAATTACATACGAGTTACGTGCCGGCAACTATACTACACTGTTTATTAGCCGAAGTCATCGTTGAGAGCCAAAACTAAAGCCGCTAATGGATCACTATTCACTTTAGCTTGTGTTCCATTGTTTTACAAAATATAATATAATTTAAGCTCTAGACAGAGCAACCTTAGATAGCATGGAATGTTCAGCCAATATTTCTCTCTTAGCTGGCGACGACGCGACGCGCGATATGATCACGCGCTGCCTGGTGGCCGAGCGACACTGCTATGTAAACGGTATTTAATGTTAACGTCACAAAACAGTCACAATCACAACTGATACTGCTATGCGACTTGCTATTTAGTCGGCTATTTGTCACTTGATTTGCTGACAGGTTGACATTATCCTTATAGGGTTTTGTTGTGTTTAGTTTTAGGTATTGCTGCTGATTTTAATCATATCACTTTTCATTCTTATAAACATTATTGAAATAGCTTAGAAAACAGCGCTATGAATTTAGTGTATGCCATCGTCATTTAAGGGAAAATATCCATGTTAGCCATAGTTCACGTTCAAAATTGGACTTTGACAGGACTAAATGTCTTATGCTCTCTGTTAGAAAGAGATATAGTGAGACTAACTTAGTTTAGTTGTTAACAACAGCAGACTAAACCAATTGAAGGAATAAATGCACCTTTCAGCACATACATTTAATAGCTTGTCTTATTGACATTGAAATATTGCTTAGTGAAAACTTAGAGATATGCTGGTAATTCTAGTAGCCAGCGACTTAATAATACAAGGATTCCGTGAAAACCTTATAGAGCTGTCACATTGTAAAGAGCAGATAAATCTCGCGGTAACCCGGGCAGTATTTTAGTAGTTGCGTGCTAATCTTCCTTAGGATTTAGAAAGTACCCTGGAAAGTTGCTCTAGCACGCAGGGGCCGATAACATAATGTGGCAAAAATCTCCGACAATACCCGCCTGCGTTGCCCCAGGCTCATGCTTCAAAATTGTATGCAAGCCTGACCATACCACTCAAGTCTAGAACGACGTTAAATGTAGCTCCAATAATATCATTTCGATCATTAGAAGCATTATTACTTGTAATCATGTTGGTGCATGATGTATGATTCTATGCAATTTGTAAATTGCTACGCGATCCTTGATTATGATTTCGGAGTTGCAATTTTATTGAATTGCGATAGGTGTTATTAAATAATAAATCTTGAGCGATCATGTTGCTTCCAAATTATTGCATCATGAGCTTACATTGTTTTTAGTTCTTATTTTGCTGATTTCTATAACATTGGACTGATTATCCGTTTAAAATTGTAAGAAGTACTCAGTTTTGATTATCGGTGAAAGTTTTTTGGAAATAATTCACTTTTTGTAACTAAATTGTAGATCGAAATTGAAAGTCAATGAAAACCAGTACTGATGCGAAATTCACAAGCCAACGATCTAAGTTCACTAAAGTCAATTATATTTCATTGATAATATGTAATAGGGCTTTCCTACAGCCTCGAGCTCAATTATCGCCGCTGTAGCACGTAGCACCACAGAGCATCGTGTAGCAACACCGACCGTCGGTGCAAGGTGAAGGGTCATTTGATCTAGCTACCTATCACACGTAGGGCTCGCTTCACTCTCTTCGGATAATAAGATAACGCTTCCAATTTTACTTTCACGTTAATTCAGAAGCGACCGGTTGTTTTTGTTTTGTTAATTGTATTGTGGAACCGAAGTCGAATAAGCATGTAAAATAACGCCTCATTCATTTGAAAAAAAAAAACATGAAAATTAGGCGAGGTCTTAAATATTCTTTCTCAATTTTCATACGAAGCTATCTCAATCTCAAATCAAGCAGAGAGAACAAGTACTATGGAAATTTCCACTCCATCAGGGCCGTCAATATAAAAGACAATTCTTCTCGGATTTCCTAGAATTCCTACATGGAATCGACTGACTAAACCAAATTCACTGTCATATTTTGCACCTTGTCGCACACCTATAGCATTTTTCATATGCCTATTGCTGCACATTTACCTCGGAGCTCGGAATTTGCTAGTAGTTATTTTATGTATGTTGTCTACTCAAAATGAGAGTTATAAACTGTCCTAGATACACATTAACCCAATTTTTAAATTATTCATTTCTTTAACTCGTTTTTGCAACTATTAACCAACATTTGTTTTTTTTGCGAGCCATTGTTCTTGTTTTCTATCTTATTCTGAGATTAACGGAATATAAGTGAAAATGCTCATTAGTGAGTTAAAGTGCTATAAATTACTTCAACAACATAATTACCACTTTACTTTTGGTTGTTCATTATACGTTCCGGTTACGGATATCGCTTAACTGAGACGTCTCTACTTGTCATTTAACCTTTATCATCAATCTGAGAAAGTTCTATTTCATGTTTCAAAACTAAAATCTTTAGCTTTATTTAATTTTCCAATTACTCTTCTGCTTTTTGAAATAAGATCCTATTAAACAGTATTAGGTTTCCTTTTCAATTGCGAATATGTCCTTGTCATTGCTTTAGCAATTTCTGTATTAAAGTATTTGTTGTTATCGTTCCATACCGTCGGTAGTTCAGTTAACGCCTTCGTTTCAGTAATTAATTACACTTTCACGGTATTAGCACCATCAGACAGTTTAATTACATCACATTTATTATATTTATCTTTGATTATGGAATCACTTGCTATTAAAGCTTAATTGCACACTTAATTCGATTTGTTTATGTCAGCTTCACTTATTTAATTGAGAATTTTCTTTCTTGCATTTACAGGGGATAACTTTATATTGGCCAACATTAAAAAAAAAAAAATTTAATGGTTAAAAGCACTCGATCGCTTTCATACTAAATGCTATTATATTATCAGTTTGAGATCAAACTAAATATTTGTACTTAATGTCTTGTTATTGTTACACAAAAATATGCCAAAACAAAAAAAAAACACAACTTTCCTTACACATAACTATATCTTTATTGTTCCAACATTTACAACTCGTATTTCATTGAAAGTAAAATAGGTACAATTGATATCGCGTAGCATATCGATTAGTCGTGTTTTGAATTATTCAGTAGAATCGATAAAACATATGCACCCCTTGTACGGTAGTCGATAATAACAAATTTAGTAGGACACGTGGGTATAATCAGAGCGGATTAGAATAGAATGGCAAAGCTTACAACAAATGTTGCTAAAGAACAGCTAAATAAATCAATATCCATGCTCAAAGAGTTATTGGCAGCCAATAAAATACAACCTGACCCGTTAACAAAGCAGCCTGTTTATAACATTAAAAAGGAACACAGCTTTGGTATCTACAATAATCGCATAGATAAATATTGGGAGTTAAACATTATCGGCGTTGACTATAAATTTATCGAACAGTATTCAACAGTCTACAGCCGCTTTCAAGCTATCTTGATCACTTATACCTACCATATAACTCAGGTGGGCAAAGGAGTATTATGTAATTGCTCCACGGGTAACAGGAAAGTTCGTGTAATAACCGGCTAAAGTTTAATTGATATATAAGTGTTGTAGCGATGCAGGAATCGATATGTAAGGGTACTATTGAAATCTTATGTAAAACGATTGTTCCGGAGCGGATCTTTTGATTTATATTTATCATGATTGGATATTTGAAATTTATCCTATACACCTATGCTTTTGTACAAGTACCATCTTGTAATGTTAAACCTGTCTTTCTTTCTATTTTCGGTCTCTTTCTATTTCTGTGAACTAGTTTTAGCTTAGTGTCGTACTATTAAATTTAGTTTGAACACTATTGCTCGTGTAAGTACTACTGTACGTTGTATATTATTATTAATAATAATAATAAACACTCTAGTTATTCTTATTCCAAACAGTTGTATTTAAAATAAAATACTGTTGCAGTGGGCCATTTGTTCTATAAAATAACTACAAATAAGTAAATTTCAAATAAAACCACAAACTTTACTACATAGAAACTACCTTACGACTTTTAGTACTTGTCGTTACTACCACTATCTCGGTTCTTTATCAGATCCAGATACAATGTTAAGAATAAGCACGATCGCTCTAAATTGAACTGATTTCAAGATTGTAGGAGCAAAATCAATAATTTCAGAACATTACTAACGCTTCGGGATAGAAACTTAGAATGCTCATTCTAAGCTGAAACCATCGGCAATATATTCATGCAGCGAAAACCGCCTATTACCGTGAACCTTGCAATTATTTTGCATTTAGTTCCTTCCCGCTCGAGCCTTAGTTTATTTTCATATTCATGCACAATTACGACCTTTTCGATATCCCTATAATTATGTCTGCCTTTACGCACGCAAACTTGCCATTTTGTTTTCTGTTTTTAGTTTTGTTTCTAAATCATACTTATTGGCAATGTTGAAAGCTTTCATACCTTTAAAATTATATCCTTGAAAGCTCTCTTTCAATCCCTTTGTGATTAAGCATTTTTTCTTTAATTAACTGTCTTATCTGATCCCATTACTGACCTCGATCCATTATCGCGTTACAGTTTACAATACATTCTGTATCTATTATTTAAATCTACATTTGCACGACCTCAGTATTGTTGATGTAACTATGTCAACTGTAAACACTGTGTCTGTCTATCCGTTGCACAAGGTCGGACCCTTTTTCAACAAATATCCGGTGTGAACCATTGTGTCTGTTTCCTGTCCCGCCTGCATTAATTTACTTTTACGACTTATTACTTATCGATTTAATGACAAGAGATTCCGGTTTGAGAATTAAAGTCACGTGACACTTCTTTGGTTTCTGATTTGATTGTCTATGATTATAATATTAGCCAGTTTTAATAGTTGATTTCTAGTCGTGCAGTTTATCCATAATAGAACGTTATAGTCGCATAGTGGTGCCGTTACATTTCAAAATTATGACATGTTTTGAAAAAATCTCGTTCTGCAATTTTAAGCGTGGCTCTATTATTATTCCGTTCAATTGTTATTTCAGTTAAATCATTTCCCTCATTGACACCATTAACTGTTGTACTATTACAGATCCTATCTATATTCTCATCTATTCCGTTATTTAGCATAGAATCATCAGTGGATTTGCTCACGCATATGTCACTCGGTTCCGCTTCGGTGCCGACTGCTGGCCAATTGTATACCCCGTTATAATTGATGCTGTGGAGATGTAGCACATAAATTAGAGTTTGTGCATGCATTTTGTCATTAAAGTTGTTTAGAATAGGCTTAGGGCAAATCCAGCACTATGATTACAAAGTCATTTTACTGTTAATTTGATCTTGTATGACACGAGTCTCTTGAGATGTCTGTTGTTTAGATTTATATGCTAATTGGAGACTGGCTTGACTTCTTTGATATTCTGATTTGTTTTAATTATGTAGAATAATAATAACGTATTCCTTATTAAACAAAATATTTCCTCGGGTAGTAGTGCAATTTTTAAGTAATAATAAATCGAACATTTTAAGGAAAATTCAAAGTCAATAATGTTAAAAAATTATACTAAACGAAATTCGCCAATGCAAATTTTGTAACCTAAATACTAAAATATAATATTTACGCAGTAGCTAAACTTAACTGACTGCGGTAAGCCTAACAGTTTATATTCATGCAACAAAATTCAGCAGCTATTTCCATGCACAGGTATATTTTGCATTCAACCTCGCAATCAGATTGTGACGCGCGATTTGTATAACTGTCGTCAGGTTCCATGCGAATAGCCATTTTACTTTCTGCACATTACCCATTGACCTCAGCATCACTGCTTTCACCCTTATCTCATGTTTTGCTGTCATAAACACCGATTGTCATAGATGCAAAAGCTTCATCGTCATGTATAACTATACTATTGCTTATGTTAATCTAACGGAGACTTGAACTGTCGTGACTGCTTGATTGTCATTTTCAATATGCGAGTTCTTGCATTAAGCATTAGACTTATCTAAATTGTTTAGTAACTTGATAAGCGAACAAGTTTTGCAATTGTCTCGTGTTGGACCCTTGTCTTTATCGCGACTTTAATTACAATTTCGTGACATGATAAAATTTACGTGTTTGTTATTAATGAAATGTTTATTATTCATATAGTTTCCGTATCTTATCTCGTATCAATTAATGTATTACAATTTGCACGTCGTGCCAGTATATAAGTTAATTTATGACATTAATTTGGTAAGTGCTCTTAATCTTAGTAGGTATTGTATTCAGGTGTTCCGTATTGCGTTAGCCGTATTGAGTTGCTGGAGTAATCGGGCGCTGAGGGTTGCGTTGCGACATAATTATATTTAACTAGTGCAACTAACATCGTTCTCATTGTTAAAAGATAATTCTGTTTTAAAAATGCACAATAAATTTGTTCTTATTCTATTAGCTATTTTAATATTGGAATTCTTTCCTGCATTATAATGTTTAAGAATGTAACCTCTATTGAACTTTTGACGTGAAAATCTTGTCAAATTGATAACACGTACGTTCACTTCACGAAGCGCTGCGTCGTGACAACGTACCGGTGTATTGGCTATCTATCGCGCGATCGTCACTATGTCGTGCCGGTCTACTATAGGTTCCAGAATAGTGCTAGTTTCGACGTTCATAACAATAAATGATTAACTAGGGCTAGGAACTTTTACTATACATTTCGTATTTTTACTTAACCTTAAGTTTTATAAGCAGGACAAGTGATAGCTCAAGTTTGTCATGAATGGCAATACCATAAGTTGAATCATGATCAAGCCTAAGAATGTCCACTGATGAACATAAGCTTCCTCAGTAGCCTTCCATAGTAGGTTGAAAATATCTGTTAATTTTTCTTTTAGTAAATATGCTTTGAATTTGCTAGTGACTGTCGAATCTGACATTAATAACCCTTCTAGACTTTATTTGGCTTTGGCTTCAACATCACTAATTATAGTGGTCAAAAACTAAACATAAATAAAATAAAATAAGCCTTTATTTAAAATAAGCCTTTATTACTGTCTACAATGTTAACAATTATAAAAATTTTCACTGACGATCGGTTTAAACAACAGTTTGTCCTTCGACAAAGGCCTCCTCTTAAGTTTTCCATCATTCTCACTCTTTTGAAATTCTAGTCCATATCTAATCCATAGTAAAAGTTATGATTACACATCTGTTTCAATTGAAGTGACTAGAATGTGATTGTATTTCTAAAACCTATTAGTAGGGCTAGGGAAATGTGTTAATCCAACCTTTCGAAGTCGTTTCGTCTTAACGACTAACTTAAACAAACAAAGTCTTAGGATTTCCCTTTGAAACGTTGCACGAATAGTCATGCAAATGAAATTCTGTTATTCAATAATAGAAGCTTCCTTATTGTTTCTTCTCTCGTGTCGTCATGAATAAATGTGAATTCAGTGTCAACTTAGGTGGTATTTCTGGTATTATTCAGTTGATTTTCCTCTATGTATTTGAGGATATTAGAAAAATATTGTTTTGTAAAAACATAATTTGCTGTAAGCATAAAGATTGTCTGTAATACGTACGGTTATTTAGATTTCTGATCTTCTTAAGTTAGTCTTCTGTTATAAAAAGATGATCATTCGCTGTCTCAAATTGAATGTTAAAATGCTGATCACGTCAGCACTTTAAAAAGTTGTAAACTACATTGTGACATTTAACATCAGTACCAAGTACATTTATGTTATTTATACTCTCCTCCATACTGAAATAACGATATATTTTTTATTTTTTTCACGTTTTTCGTACAGTAAAACCGTTGTGTTGTGATTGTATCAACTTACTCTGTCATGTTACTTTCCAAGTGATTACGTTATTTTACGTGGATATTTTTTATTAAATTCATTATAATCCTGCTTTTTATCTTCATTTTATGGACGGTCACTTTTCGATGCAACTGTAGTAGCTTTTAGCAATGTGCCTTCAGGCAACGGTTCTCTAGATGTGATATTTTTATGTCGATAATGAAGGCTGTATTTTCCATGCCTTTATGATTTACATAAGTCGCTTCAAGCGGAGATTTTTTAATTAGCTAATTAAATTGTATTGTGAAATTGTCACGTAATGTTATGGAGACAGGCTTATTATTCAGATTACGCAATAATCATGACATTATGCAGTAACGATTTTGCTTCTCATTACCGTAACGATGTTTTCATTAATCGATAATAATTATTTGCATGTCCGAATGATTTTTCAGAAGTTATGATATCGATTCTTACAGATTGTAAAGATTTGAACTCTACAATCATGTGAATCGGTTATCGATAATTTAGCACCATTGCTTACGAGTTTTTCTACATCGATTTGCCCTTAAACATGAGGCGTGCTAACTAACAATACATGCATGTTAGCGGTTTCCAATGTATCGATAAACGGGAAAGTGGTTGCCCTCTTACCTCATGATTTAGCTACCAGTGTGTCGAGGAACTTTATGGTATGACCATTGTAAGAGGTTTCTCTCATGTCTGCAATTTTGCATCGACGTTTCCAATGTCTGCCTATAATTTGCGCTACAATGTTTATTTGCGATTTGAAATGTTGGTTGGTCATAAATTATAACTTTGGTTGGGTAATGTTGTTACGAACTTTTAGTAAAACTTTGTCATCTTGTCTTATACGTCGCCTTCAACTTTGGTTCCTAACGGAGTTGTCATTGTAATCACTGGCTGTTGATTACTTAATTAGGAGGAACTGTTGCTATTCTTTTTGATGTAGTTTCTTTAGAACAGTGTTTTTAAATTTTATTTATTTCGCGACCCCCTTACAGGTTGAAAAATTCAGGCGACCCCCTTGTCAGACAGACGGAATTTATTAATTAAAAGACTACGATAATGATTTTCTTTATTTTGATACCTTTACTTATTAGTTTACAAGAAGCCGCGAGAGGTTTGCAACTAAGTAAGAGGTAAGTTGGACGCCCGCTTGCGCGAAGTCTACCTTGCCTTTTTTCTTCTGCCGGCGATCCCCCGACTAAGGTTTCGTGATCCCCCTAGGGGTCGCGACCCACAGATTGAAAAACACTGCTTTAGAACATTCTATTCAAAAGTAAACTTCTACATAATGAGCATCTATCAGCTTATCAGCCTCGTAAGCTTTATCCACAAAATCAGGTTCCTTTATCTAAGTATTAAGTCACTTCCTCAAGTCTTATTCCAGCACATATTGTGACCTATGTGAACCTCACGTGACGTTGTTGTTTTCCTATAAAAGACACCATGGATTATGTTACTTATGACAAGATGATTGGTCTGTACGTGAGACATTTGTTATTATATTGAATACACGTATAATGTTACGTATTTATGTTGTAAGAATGTATACCTATGTTTAGGGTTGCCAGCTGTGCTAATAAAGCAGGATAAAACCTCGAATACCTCAGATTTTAGTGAGTGAAACCAGGACATTTGATGCCGATTTTATCAATGCAACAACTACAAATCGCAAACTACTTACTACAATACATTATTAATTGATTTGTGAACGAAGCATGTTTTTTATTCCGACTGTGACCCCGCCCGGGGGCTCCCCTCAAATTTGGACAAATCCGGGGAAATTCGGACGTATGGACTATCTATGTTCAATAATATTACGTATATTGAAGGAATATAATAAACATTGCAGAATTGCACGTAGGATCTCAGAAAGACCTTGGGTCCCGTCATCTTTTTCCACGGTGAGATTGTGGAGAATCACAAATCTATTTATAGTAGAAAAAAGCAAGAACTTACCGTTTGACTTTTGATTTGTAATTTGGAAGTAATTTGATTTTCTAAATCTAAAATTAACCTGTGTTTTGGTTGAGATCCTAGTCCATCTCCGTTTATCTTTATCTCTTAACCTGTGCAGCAATTAAGGAATTTGACTATACGTTAAAAATACAAGACAAAAAAGCATGAAATTTTATTTAAATGCTGCCAGGAAGCTAGTTAGCATTAGTTATGGCGACGGTTCCTCAGGATTCGCAGTTTTATGCTAATCTAATTTGTGTTGCTATATGAATTGTAGTTAGTGAGGAGAACCAGGAAACTGTTATATTACCAGTTTGCTCATTATGCAAATTTGTGGCCGGTTATAGCAAATAACATTAGACATTGTGTCAATCAATCAAATTAATAGTTCTAGCTAAAACCTAAAATTTTCCTGATAGCTAAATATTTGTCAAGATATTTCCTGACAGCTAAATATCAGCCCTCATAACCAGGAACAAGTCACACCTGCCAGCTGCCTCCATCCCTCACCAATAATAATACCCTACAATTGTTAATATTACATAACAGAATCAATACAAGCAAAGCAAACCAAACAGGCCTCAGCTTCAAAAGGGAGGTGTGCCCCTAGTTATCCATCACGGAACACCTCACTCCGTTCAATATGAATTATTATCGCACACGTTATTTATGGCGGCTCCTTGCGATGCCGTGTTTAAGTTTCTCTTGTCTAGATTGATAATAATATACAGTGTACCGCCTGACGCGATGGGCGGCCGCGAGATTTGACATGTAGAAATTGGGTGCGTTTTGGGCGGGATTTTGTATGGATGGTAAACATAATTTTAGTGCTACTTTCGCTTTTTTTTTTTTTTTTTTATACTACTTAGGTAGCAAACAAGCATACGGCCCGCCTGATGGTAAGCGGCTACCGCAGCCTATGGACGCTTGCAACACCAGGGGTGTCACTCACCCTAAACACGACGCATTATTATAATCGTATGACATGACGAAATCATAATCAAATGTTTGACAAGGAACTGTAATGGAACGACGCCTATTATAGTTTTACATATTTAGCAACATGGGATATTACTTTTTTTTCTATGGTTTTCTAAAGTATCCCAAATGTTACAAACAGAAATATCCATTTCCTTTTCAGTAAAAGCATTATCTGGCCTCGGTAGAAGACCAGCGTTGTGCTGCACAGTATAATGCTGGGGATTACCCCAGTCTGTCCCCCATATTTTTCTTTTTTGTTCCACGTTTCAGAATCCACCATTTTGTAGTAATTTTAATGTTATTCAAATAGTTGAATATATTAAATGCAGGTTGCATCGCAATTCGTACCTTAGTACCACGTTAGTACACACGGCAACACATCAAGCTATACATTTCCAGTATAAGCTGATCTCGCATTGTATAGGATTTCCCTGCAATGAGTGGTCAGGTTATATTGGAAATGTATAGCTTGATCTGTAGCCGTGCGTACAACCACTTCTCAAACATAATTTTCTTTACTTTTTGAATCCACTTCACATGCAATTATAACCTTTATTACCTGTGCAATATGTTTGATAATAGGTACCGATATCGATTTCGAAGTAATTGAATATTCATTACACGTAGTCCATTTGTTTTGAATGAGCCTTTTGTCCACCCACGTGGTACTACGTTTGTGCAAGCGCCCTGTAGTTTACCGATGTTATCCGACAATTTAATACAATAATTACATTCATTGTTTCAGGTAAGCACGATTTGATCTTAATGATTGCGGAATAAGGGTAAGTAGTTGTTAAATTAATATTGTTAAGGTTTAAACCTTGGCTCGTGGTTAAAAATATAACAATGACATCAATTTTTATAATAGGACGCGCGTCCCTAGCGAGAACCAACGGGTAATAAAATCCCACCAAAACATTTACATGTAAAATGTTGCCAAGACAAGACCATATGGCTCGCACTGTCAAAAAGTTATCAGGTCTCAGGAGCCAAGCTTATAACTCTACACGCCCTAACTCTACAAGCCTAAACTTCAGAAACTCCTACACCTTAGTCAAAATATGTGGCTTGTCCCCGGATAACAGCATTGACAGCTGGATAGAGTTTAATTCATACTGAAGCATGGATACTGGAGGCAATGATGATAAAGGTAGTTACGTCAAATGTTCTGACGAAGGTCGTGAATCCGAATCCAACAATGAGCTTAAGGTTTCGGTGAAAGATAACATCGTGAGGAAACCATAGCACTGCATAAGTAAGGTAGTTTGTAGTACAGTAGTACCCAACTGATATGGCTTACCGATGTACCTGCGCAGAAGATACATTTCAAGGCAGCTGCCGTCATGTAATCGCGCGCCGTGCGGAGGGGCGTGACTTGCGAGTGAGACGGAACTAACAGCTGCAGTGTATAATGAACCTTTTGTAGTGATCTAAAGTCTGATTGTAAGTTTTAAGCATTCTTTCGTTAATCTTCGGGGCCATATTTTCTTTTCTGTGCGAACGAAGATTCACGATGTGCCTTATCAGTTGGGTACTACGGTATCTGCCTAGATGACTACACCACTCTCGAGTAAAAAAATTGCCGACAAACACTTACCGGTGTGATCTCGCAGGTGCACTGTTTCCTCTAGGCTTTGTGTGCTTACCACATTGGTGATATTGTGTTACTCATATCAAACTTATAATGTGTAACTCTTCACTCTCCATCAATGACAGACATAGTTTTTTTGCCATAAACAACTTTAATACCATAGATTTAACAGTACCACAGTCGATACGTAACCTAATGAAGGTGTAATTGTTTAACAATAGAACGTTGTCTTTATGTTTCTAACAAACTATCGATGGATCGATAGTGTAGATCGAAACAAATCGATAAAGTGCTCTAATTTAGGGTACACCATTATTTAATGGTATTTATGGCCAGTGTTTTAGATCTGCAGATAAAACTGCTAGATCTAAATTGTTTTCAAGTTAACAGATTATGTTGGGTATACTTGAGTGCCATAGTGGCCTAGTCTTAAAGGTATTTATTATGCCTAGTACTACATTTTTGTTGTCATACTAGTTTTTTTAAATCTAATTTGCACATTTGCCACTATTATTTTATTTAGTTTCACCTGTCCCGTTGTCTGTAATGGAATTTTGCAAGTTAATTTTGACCTACTTTCCGGTTTCCGATTGCGCTGAAATTTTGCACGAATATGCAAATCGTGTGACAATGCAATATTATGATGACGTGGAGCTGATCTGATGATGGAGCTGGAAAATGGCCATAGGAACTCCGTAATAAAACCGCATAACTCCATCGAGTTTGGACTCGTTTGATTCGTCTTGATGAGTACTTTGTCGCAAGTACAGTCACAAAAAAAAAGCTTGTATTTAAAAAGTGACATTTCTAACAAACAACTTGTTTTATTTTGTTAATTCTAAGATGGATGCGAAACATATTATGTAACCAACCATAGTAATACATATATTTGATTTAATCTATTCTTAAATATGTATAATTTGATTTGATATGATTATTTTCATGAGATTTTAGGTTGAATGCTGGAAATACGCGAATCGTTCTCCTGTAGTTATCTGATGATAGTATAAATCAGAAATTTTGTTTTTCAATTTGATTATTGTCCTTCCATCGCGTCATAAAAATGCAACGGATTGACTCAATCAATCTTACAGGTTGGAAAAGGACCATATATTTTCCCGTGAAAGCGAATGAAATCGCGTTGCAAAAGTTACGAAATTTACAATTTCTTCTAAGCATAATACCCCTAGATAAAACATTCAATTAGAAACTCCAATCGTCAAATGCTTCAATTTCCGTAAACGCATAAAAACTTAAATTAATTCTAGTTATAAATAAAGTGATATAACAACAGCACAGGCTATTCTATAAAACATGTCTACAACCAGAAGCTATGCTTTATAGTAGGATCCATGTTTATCCGTTAGGTTTTATCGCCGGACACATAATCCTTAACGCCTGCAATTATGCCGTGGTACAAGTTATAAGCTCTACCGGGGTTGAATAGCAATATGCCCCTTCATTGAAATGGAAATTTAAGACGATCGCTCATCAAAAAGATGAAAATAAAAATTGTAAGTCAGTAAATGATGTAACTCAGTAACTGCTGCTACTGAAAAAGTAATGCACTGCTTACCGATGTAGAAACGATTATAAGATCGGTATGCAATGCTCTTTGTCCAGTACACCCGATTATCATTTCCTCTGATATGGTCGCTTATAACATAAACCATTCAACTTTCCACCAGTCACGATTGGTCGCGTACGCATTAGTCCGCATCGCCCCCGTGACACCGGACCGATCCGATCCGATCGATTGCGCAGAACCACCGCACCGTCCTGAATGTTTTGTCTCCCTAATTCAAATGGGGACCGTTAAATTATCGCTTTTGAATAAAACCTTGTATTAATAAATGTCAGCATTGACAGCTGGTCACTCAATAACAGCTGGTTCAATTATTTGTCCAACAAACATGACGTCCTATATAGGTAGTTTAGATTTAACTCGTGGCTCTAAGAAATGAAGATAGGCATTGATAAGTTCGATGTCCTCCTAGGTCGTTCATAGCGGTTGTTGAATTGAAATTGATGGTGCTTTCAATAAGTTTATATCTAGACTAGACCCGGGTTCTCGAGATGTAGCCTATACTCGCACTGTGTCTTTCTAGGCTTTGTGTGCTTACCACCTTCGGCCACATCATCACTTACCATGGTGAGATTGTGGCCAAACTCAGGCCTATACATAGTAAATAAAACTTATTTTTAGTGACAGATTTTTCAGAATCGGATCAGACGTTCCGGAGACTTTTCAAATCCAAACTAACAGACCTTTTTGTTATATAAGCATAGATTGCTTGATTTCAGTATATCAACGAATTTCGCATATTTCAACTCGATATGATCTGTGCTTTAAATCAAAGTTAATCTATAAACAACTAGCTAAATCATGAATCGGTTATCGACCGTAGCGGCGAAATATTTAGAAACCCGTAATCCACAATCCACCTGTCGTAATCTTGGTTGAAACACCTACAGTTTTGCACGGTCGGTTCACAAGAAAGGAGTTACGCGACAATGCCTTCGGGCGTTCTGACATCTTGGATGAAAACACTTTATGCTGCATGTAACATGGCTGTGAATTTGTCTACAGGCATTTCATTTCCTTTTGTGTTTGATGCTTCTTTCATAACATGCTTAGTTATGTGTTAGTATTTGTTTTTTTCTAAACTTTCACGTAAGATTTATGTGATGGATTGGTATTATAATTTAAAACCTCTTAATTCTTTAGACTTCAAGTGTACTCTAACCGATTACACTTTACGGCTTACTATCTTATTCAATATTAAGTTTACGATTATTTCGATTCGATATATCATTATTTGCAATGAGTCTGTCGATAAAGTTTTCTATATTTGGATTTATCTCACTGCGATATTCTTAAGATTGAGTTTATCAGTCAGAAAACCTATCTCTTATCTTAGCTGTTGAAAAGTATTTGAAAAAACATGATAAAATTTGAATATCACTGTGTAGTTAACACGTCCTATACTTTTGCCATCGAAAATGTATGCTTGTGAACATGTGATTTAGTCCTATTAAGTCATTCAATGTAAACTTCTACAGCTTAACATAAAAAAGTCTTATCCTGTCACTCTTTCAAATCTACAAGGTCTAATCCACTAGACCACACGCTTCTTTCACTTTTATTGAATATAAAGTAACATCAGGCACATACGATAATTGCAAAACATCGAAAATATAAATTATTTTTTTCGGAAAATCTCTTTTATTATTACTAACATGAAAAAAGGGAAATGCAACCACCTCATTCGTCTCTGTCGTTCCATACCAAACGTTATCATTATCACTGATCTTCGCATCAATAATTCAATCAATATGATGAATGTCGTCCAGTTTTGAATCTGATCTTGAGTTTTCTTAGCGTTGTACATTACATTTTCTTATGACTTCAGATCGATAGCACCTAAATTAAACATAGTACGAGTATCTTTGACAGTTTTGGTAGCTTCTCTTTTATTCTCTTATCCTGTGTAGTTATTAGTGCATAATCTTCCTCCCCTTTCATTCAGTTCTTCGCCCTAAGTGGCAATTTCCGTATAAGGGTAAACAAATGTAGTATCATTATTGTAATCAAGCGTTAGGTGTGGAAATATAATTTAGATATACCTTGTGCATCATCATTAACGTCTGCGCGTGGGCAAGTGACCTGCGTGGGCGCATCTCGCAATAGTGCAGTGAAGTGCAGCCGATACTCAAGAATCCCACGGAAATGGATCCAAGTACACAATTGGTTTGTTTGCAATTTATGTAACTACTCGCGATAATTTAGAGAGATATGATTAACGAAAAGATGACAAGAAGATTAAAAAAAAACAGTTTAATTATTGTGTATGTAGGTGTGTTTTGTCTATTTGAAATAAGTATAGGTACTATTTATATTATCGTTTCTCTTTTTTGCAAAGATACTAATATCTTATATTATCTGTTCGTGACGGACGACAGACGGAAATTTTCTAAAAATATTCTTCCATCACAAACCTTGTCCTGAAAATTACGAATACAACAAATAAATAATCAGCCAAATCGGTCGAGCCGTTCTCAAGTGATGCTCTTATGGTGGCTTCTCACGGCGCGTCGTAGGCCGAGCCGCGCCGCGCCGCGCCGATTTCTACGAGCAAGCACGCGCCACGCGCGAGCCCGAGTCACCCCTTCTCACGGGCGCGGCGCGGCGCGGCGCTCGTTTGATTGGAATTTGCCGCATATCGAGACACGCAACGCACAATGTCGCACGTCCAGCCATGGAGAAATTTAAAACGACAATTAAGAGCAGTCAATCCGCCCATACTTTTCATACAAAAGCTTTGTACTGATGATGGCGTTGTTAAACATTTTTCGTTAGATGTTTTAAACAAATTGGTATCTTGTGCACTATATCTAGCCGTGTATCTAGGCAAAAATAAAAAAAAGTGTGAAAGAAATTCAGTAAAAGCCTCCGAAAAACAGCGTTTTTGCAAAATTTTTACCTGAACTTTGGCCATATCTAATGTACTTATAAATTGAAAAAGTAACGAAATATCTAGATACCAGGCTTGCAAATATATTGGAGATTCTAAATAACTAACTTTTTTTCACAAACTTGTAAGATTGTTTCACAAGAAGTATACTCCTGGAACAAATTTTATGATATGCGAAATCATGAATGACGACCTAGCGAAGCGGCCGCGAGTGATAAGCGGAATTTACCGACTGATAACCGACGGCTCCTGATACTGTCTCTCTTTTTTCGCAGTCAAACATTATGTTGGATGAAAGGTACTAGCTTTTAGGCTATGCTTGCGTTGAAGTTGCGTTGGCCCCCTTAAATAACAATTTCTATTTTTACCCGACTGAACCGGGAGGAGGGTTATGTTTTTCGAGTGTATGTATGTCTTTCTTTGGCATGCTCTGCAGCCTAAACGGCTTGATGGAGTTAAACATGAGGTGTCGTTAGATTCGTCTTAACTATGGGAGTAACATAGGTTATATTATTTTTATATGGCGTCTTCGAATAAAAACAGAGGAGGGGAATTAAAACAAAAATGTCGTTATTACAAAAATATGGGTATCAAATGAAAGCTTGTAAACAGCCCATTCCATACATATACAGGTCGTTGTTTTGGTCAGCGACGAGCGACTCAGGGTCGATAATACAAATGATACTGGTGCTAAAAAAAATATTTAAAAAATACTTTTTTTTTATAATAAAAATAAAATAATAAAAATTTTGAAAATCATGTAATAAGCTAAAGTACTCATAATACTCAACGGGAGTACGAGGGAGTAAAGGGGTGGGGCGATGGCGGCTTGCGCCTAGCTCTAGTCTGTGCACGTGCCTAGTAACTATACTTTGCGGTAATTTTATTTCAAATTGAATAAGGTATTTCTCAACATATTTACAGTATTTAATGGAATTAAGTCCATTTTTGGGGGATATATATTTTGTACTACCGCTCCTGGGTCGCTTGTCGCCGACCAAAACAACACCCTGTATATATATATATTATAATACCATATTTTCAAAATTGCTGTTACTATAATTAATTACTTTAATATAATACTATATTTTCAAATTGCAAGCTGTTATACTCTATTCAGTTATTTTTTGTTTTACGCAGTCGGGTTTTTTTTGTCCTTAACTAAACTATTCTGATCCAGGCATCGTGCTGGTCATTCTTATTTTTGTGCTCCGCATTTTTCGAGTTCAACAAAGATGGTTCGTTCTCGTAATAATGTAAAAATTCGGCAATCGTGTCATTCGACCACTCCATATTTAAGCTCGCAGAGTACCTCACGTTCGAACGCTTCGAGATGAAATGAATGTGTTCAAACGCACACACAACTCCGCACAAAACCGAGCCACCCACGCGCGCGCCCGCGCCCAGGGCTGCATTCAGACCCTCAAAATATTATTGTACTTATATGGAAAATAAAATTATACTAGGTACTTGTCGAAAATAATACTGCATTTTGCTTATCGTCCATTTTGTTATTTAACTGAAATAAAAATGTATTTGTAAGGACATTTTAGTTTTATTGTTATTGTAGGTACAAATTGACCAAATTTAGGCAAGTAGATGTTTATCTCAGCCAATCCGTCAATCGAAACTTCGTCTTTGGCATTGACACGACATAGCATGTCGTCAGATGGAATACATTCAATACAAATTAAATTTACTTTCTTTCACAGCATCGCATGAAAGAATCAGGAGTAAATAGGCCGATTTACTACAACTAAAACAACTATTACAACTTTATTTCATAATTAAAGTAATATTTTTAATTTATTTCAACAAATAACAGAATTAATCGACCTGAAGGTAAAATTATGGTATTTTCTCGTAGGTAGTAAGTATCCTGGCATTACGATACTACATAAGTACTATATACTACGAAATCCAACCCTGCCCGCGCCGCGCCTTTGAAGTTACCGACATTTAGCGGATCGGACGCGCCAGCCCAAGTCGCGCCGAGCATTGCCTTCACACGGCGCGAGGCGCGGCGCGGCGCGGCGCGGCTCGTCCCACCACGCGCCGTGTGAAGCGACCAAATTGGACGCGCCAGGCCGAGTCGCGCCGAGCATTGGACGCGCATGCCCAAGTCGCGCCGAGCCGTTGCCTTCACACGGCGCGGGGCGCGGCGCGGCGCGGCGCGGCTCGGGCTACAACGCGTCGTGAGAAGGCACCATTACATACATGCAATTGATTTTAATTAATGTTGAAGATAGAAGACATAACAATCTTTAAAGTATTTTACAATTAGAAATTATATTATAATTTTCTGTAAAATCAAACTTGTATTTACAAACCTAGGATTATTCTTATCATGCCAGTTTTATTAAAATACCAGTTTTAATTTAAAAGGTGACCGGTTTCTTTTACGTAATCATCTATAGGTATTGGCGTGTTCCCAAACTAAATATCTTTTAGTCAGGATTAACAAGAAACTGTCCAATAGGAAATTCGATTCCTGCGTCACTTTTGGCACATATTTCTCAATCGCCTATTGGGAAATCATGAATGAAACGGTTTCCGTTAGTAAGTTGTGCGTGTTGAATGAAAAGTTTCAGTAGTTTTGTTTTTATTAATTCTTTCTAATCGTTCTCAGAAGTTCCAGATTATTTATCTATTTTTTGGTGCATTCAATTCATACTATTTCATTAAATTCAATTTCCTTAGCTCATGATTTGAAATGAACAATTAAACTTATCTCCAGTCCTGCTAACAAGTTTTATCGTAATTATTACATAATCCTTTTCCTTCCTCGAACCTCTATGATGTACTGTATATTTAGATTGCAATTTTCCACGCCGATTCATAATTCCTCTGGCACATCCAATATCTATCCGTTAAGATACGGAAACGTTCCTACGCAGCGCACAACACCGGGAAGCGAAGAGTAATTGTAACTCGATATAAATGAAGAGATAACGTCTATTACACCGTTTAAGGAAGCACAGACAGTTTCCTTTGATATATTGTGCGCGAGCGCAGGTGTTAATGTAAATGTTGATAGCAATGCGAGCGTTACATATTTATTTGAATGTTTACAATTGAAAGTTGGTGTCACAGCTAAATTAAATGTAGGACTTGCTGTGGTGCATTTACTGAAATAAAAACATAATCTTTCATAAATGTTTATCGTTTCTTTTTGATCTCATTAAGTATTTTTGCTGATTATATTTTTAGTTTGGATTTATTTAATTTTAGTTAGTAATATTAAGCTAGTTAATGTTTTAATTTGATTGATATGTTTACGATTTTCATTGCTGCCAAGATTTATAATTGTTACGTTTACGAGATATAATACCCATTGTATGTTACTTTATTAACCCATGTAAGCGTAATGTTAGGGTTGCAAGTATATAAATAAATAAATCGTTTCTATCCTATTCATCGGATGAAACTTCAGTTTTTATGTGCAGCCTGGGGAAGGTACTAGTAATCATATAAATTAAACACTTGATTTATCCTTTTCTTCACTAAAATGTATTTATGAATCATTTCATTTTCAATACTTTATTGACTGATCCGATTGAGTGCCCTGATGAAACCAAATCATCACTTAAATATAGTCTGTAGTCTTAATGGCTTTCTTGCCTTACAACTCGTTACGTAAGGGATTGACAATCATTTTTCCATTAAAAATCAATTATTTCTTTCCCTTTATTCGTAAGCGCACGCGCGTTGCACAAAGAGCCGCTTTTTTCAATTCTTTATCAATTTTTACTCTCACTTTTTCTCAAGTGTTAATAAGTAATTCGCATACACTGCCATGTATTCAGAATATGATTGTATGTCATATGATGTAACATATCCAATTTGACTTTAAATTAGAAAATGAAACATGTTTATTTTTATACTACATCCATTTTGACGTTTCCTTCCTGTAAGTTTATATTGTAGATGTTCGAAACATCTTACGATTGACTTTATTTGTTAGCTATATTAAGATATCATAATTTTACTAACTTATCGCTTGCTGCTTCCCTCGCTCAGTCTTTATATATTTTTTTCTCTTTTCGCTTTCTTGTGAAAACCCTATGGAAGTTGGTTTTGGAGTTTTGGACATTTTGTTGCTCTTTCACATCACCTCCAACCAGGTTTTGGTCAATATATACTATCTATTTTCCGCTAGTAGTTGCAACTTCGTTTCCGCGAAAGAAAGTGGCTTCATGTCACACACCGACCTTTAAACGATCTCAAGGCAAAAAATCACTTCGGTCCATTGCTCCGTTACTGCGTGACAGAAGAACAAACTAACAAACACGTATGTACATTTTGTATTTTTAGATTATCTTCATAAGCTCTCATAAAGTAGAAAAAAATAGGAAAAATAAACGAACCATTGCTTCTATATCGTCTGAATTGAATGCAAGACCTCTTAATCTTTGTGTCTTCAAAGGGCCGAGTGAAAGTTCGGTGATTCTTTAGGAAATCAGTCCATGCTTTGTTGGTCGCGATCCAGATTCGTTTTAAAGCATCAATCTTTTGCACTCAGATGTATTCTTTGTTAAAAAGTACGTGACTTAAACTGCTTGTCCGTCAAAGGTTTTGCTGTTACTGTAGACCTTAAAAATTGGGCTCAATATCTTCTTAGAATTGAGATGTTTTACGTGCTTACCGTACTGCTTATCTTTTAAACAACATTGATCTCAAGATCATTCGATTAAATTGTCTCTTTGTTTGTCAGTATGTCTAATATCATTAATAATTTCTAATCCGCATTAATTTATTCATTCATGCATGAAAATTCAAATCCTATCAAATCAGATATCGCGAACGCTCGACTTGATTCATTGAGTCAATCTTGAGCATGTTGAATATGCCGGTTCATCTTTCACAATAGTCATCTTGCCCCGGAGATGTTTGCGACTGCACCCATAGGTACAATATGTTACATATTGCCGGAGAAAGTAGACATTGTATGACCAATTACGTTTTTCTCTTCTACAACAATACCCCACGCGACATTTCTATGTATTTTCCTCATTTTGTTCTCTGCACACATTTCAACTCTTTCATTATTCCATCCGAAATCGTGAGTAATTTGTTTAGCTACATTGTTTTACATAACCTTTATAGTGATACATTCTTTGGATATTTTTTTGTTAATCTACCCATAACTCTTTGGAACCTTTTATGCATTATTTAGTAAGTATCTTCTTCAATATCGATGGGTTTTCTTCTTTGACTTGCAATATGTCTATTGAAAAATTAATAATTTGCTTAAGCATTGGAATTATTTGATGATGGCTTTATAACAATTGCATTTTATTTGAACTTTACCCAATTATTGAGTTCATTGACATTATCTTTGCTATTAAAGCTATAGTCCAATTTTCATGTAGGATTGCCATCGTTATGTTTGATCGATAGATCGGTGTATTTTTTAGATAGTAGCTGTAAATTGAGGGCAGCGTTATCTTGCTGCAAAGCAAAAATTGTGTCATAATGATTTTGAGAGGTTTTCTAGCAAGATTTATAGCAATGGCCGACGAGTCGTCAGTTACGTAACATTGTAATTTCAGTTATGAGTTTATGATGATCTCCTCGATGGCCTTGAGCTGAAAAGAAAACTATTATTGCCTCTGTGCAGGCACGTGCTAATTTTAAACAGACTTCCGAGAATCCTTGGTCAATCATCACTAAGTCGCTACACTTCCTTTTTCAAACAATCTCTGTCTCGTGCGTCTTGTTCCGCCCGAACGCCTCTCGATAACAAAAATAGAAGCCGAAGCCGATCCAACATTCGACATGAAGAAAAAAAAGTCCTGCCAAATACACAAAAAAACCTAATCGCCCCATTCCTCTCTGGCTAATGCTCGGAAACTATTCACGTCGCTTTAAACTTTATCCTGCGATAAGAAATGTAGAACGTTCGAATGGTTGTTGTCTCTTTCGATCGTGATGGATTTTCACTCGGTGAGGGAGACGGAAAGGTAGGGCGCCCTCCGCGTGGCCGTTGATGTTTAGTTTGAAACGAAACGGAACAGTTTGCGAGTCGCCGGCTCCCAGCTCGGCCGACCGTCGCAGGCAGTGCGCTCAAATCCTACAATTTATTTTAACATATTACAAACTGTTTTTACTGTCGCAACTATTTGACCAGTGCCTTAATTATTAATGGATGTGCTAGTGAATGCATGGAATAACGACTTTGAAGAACTTAAGGTCAATGAGATTTGACCGCGTGTGGGTTTTTCAGAAGCATCTTGCGTTTGTGTCCTTTTGGTATAAAATATTTGCAGTAATTATCTTACGGTTTTATATTTTCGTGTGTTTCTTTGTTAACTGTATTGTGTTGGGGCACGTTTCACTCTGTATATTGGCACGAGTCTTTGATAATAATAATAGTGCACCGAAACCAGTTTGCGAGTGCGGTTCGGCTGTGGTTATCCTGACTTACATATGCGGGCTCCTTTCTTGTGTACGAAATAAGTACGAAGCATCTGTGGGTATTCTCCATCCAAAGCTGTGTCTGCTGCAAAATTAATGAAACCATTCGACTAACACTATCCATCATTGTTCTATTCGGTATAATCATTTGCGAATTTACCGTGTCTACCTATGTGACTTCCATCATGTACGTTCCTTTGTTTATCAAATCGGATTTTGTACTTGAGATATCATTAATGGCACGTTATCTTCGCCTAATCTTTTAGATCTAGAAGCTAGACTGATCTACCTTGACCGTTTAGCACGATGTCAATGCGGTCTGCGACTTTCCGTTTCGAGGTTAAATTGAAACTTGCGCGCACCTTGTAAAGCTTACTCACTGCTGCAATTAACATATCTAGTCGGTCAAGCTGTGACATTAACTCGTAGACTGTGTGGTGGCTTACGTCTAATTGGTCATAGACGATTAATTAAAAAACCTATTAAAAAATAAAAATGAAGTACAGACAACCAGCCGTTCTTACCGTTAACAGTAAATTACCATATCCTTTAATAAACACCAATTAATCCTTGTTAAGTGCACATAAGTAATATAAACATCTTGACGACGGTGTGGGCAGGCATCGCAAGCGCCGCTAATTTACTGCGTTGCTTCTCTAATTGCATCTTAAATTTCACTATTATTATTGTTTCAACGCGGTGCACCGTCAGCGATAAATCCTTAGCTGTCGACGTGAATCTGTCATCCTTTGTAACAATCTCGTTAAATCGACCAGCCCAGCAAAGAGACCAGAATCCGGCCGAGTTTTCTTGCCACTTGTTGCACGCTCCGCTTCATTTTTAAACGTGACTTCATTGCCGAAGCTTTTTTATAACATTCGTCAGCGTGAATTTTCTTTATTCGACAGAAACTGCCAATCTAGTTTCGAATTGCCCAATTCAACTTTAGCAATGGACTAGTTTTTGCGTGTTTCCATTACCAGGAGTGATTCTAATCCGGCACTTCCTCTGACTCAGGGACTATTGAAATTGCAAGTACCTGTGCATTACGCACCGGTCGCGCAACTGAAAAATGGCAAAGTTCCAACACTTGTCACATGAAAATTTATTGCTTCCATGAAAGAAAGCGAAAATTCAGGTTGACTGAACTCTGGCCAGACGTCTTCCGATTATGTTTAGTTCAAGTTGACGCTGATGCTTTGCCAATTGCTATGTTAATTAGTTACGCCTGTAACGGTCTATTGGTTGTTAAGTATTAGTGAAATTGAATAATACATTATTATGTGGGCAGACCCTCGCGATGATTCACCTGACGTCGAAAATCACAATTTCGGTGCTGTGTTTACAGTGTGTTCTAGCTAGCTATTTTCCGCTCAGTTGGTTTCCAATTGGTAACTTTCGAGTGTTATTATAAAATAGTTAACAATAGCATCATTTAAAATATTTGACCATTTCGGTTGCGTGCTTACTAACACTCTTTTATGTGCAACTCTGAAACTGGATTTAATTGTTTCTCTTTATGACTTCGAGCGTTAAAATATGTGGGTTGGAAAAGACATCTAATTTTTATGGGATGTTTGCGGTATTTTTCAAGTGGTTATATCGCAACATCGAGTTTTTCTCTTCTAGCTTTTATCTACGCTTATTATTCTATATATTTTGTAAGTTTGTAACTATAGTTTAAATTGATCGTTAAGTATGTTGTTTTTATGAGCTTCTATTGTCACATTTTAACTTTATCAAATAATAAGACTCGTAAAATTACCTTCGTTTGTGGCGACACCGCCTTGGACTTATTTTATTAAAATTCTACATTTTATGCTTTACTGAATTGAATTAAAGTCGCATTTAGAACAAACCAAAGGCACCCGCCCGCATGTTTGTCTTATTTATTTTTTCGACCGTTAAGGACGGAGTCCGTTAATGTTGTTTCGATAAAAATGTTTTACGATTTGGGATATCTATGCATTTCTATTTGAATGATATAATATTCACATTTATTATCTAAACTAACATTTTAATCGTTCTCTTGCATGTTTCAAATAAGATTTTTATTGGAATTCGTTGTGCTATACCAAAAGGATACAAATATTTTTATTTTTAGACGAACAATCGAATACATAAATTTAAGTGACCTGAATCAAGTGCTCTTACATAACTCCAAGTACAAATATAAGTTTTTTGAAATATTTTTGAATATTTACTTTTAATATTATCAAACTGGAACCATTGCCGCCATCATTGATGCTACCAAGAAATCTTCTGAAGCATTCTGCGTATTGAACGATGATACAAATTATTAGGTAAGTTTATTTCAAAATTAAACCCAAATATCAAACAAATGATAGATATATGATATATGCTAACTTTGTATCTAAAGCTATGGGACTAACAAGGTTGCCCTTCATTAAAAAAAGTATTGATTTCCACCACCTAACAAACATATTATAGCAGTTGTTACAATAATTGCTACTTAGCTCTGCTTGCTTGTTAAGAGTATTAAGAAGGATAGGTAAGCACGTCATAGTTCAACATCAAATATTGCAAAGGATATCATCTGAGTTCCAAGCTATCAAGGCGGGTAGAGACGACATACATAATATAACTGTTATGTTATAATTTATCTCCGAGAAGAGACTGACATATATACACGACTGAAGCCTGTAATACAAAAGCTAATACAGAGTAATTATCTAATGTCTCGTAAGCAAGACAAGGGATTACCGTTGATGATGAAGACATAGAACCGTAACGTAATGTTTGCTGCTTGGAAAGTGAGCCTCGGGATTAACCTCACCGGACATATTATTGCAATATTTATCTTCATTTTACCTATGCTGGTGGTAATTTTAATGATGATGGACATAACTGTGTCAGGTTTATTTATCTTAACTTGCATGTGGAGCTTTAACGGATTACCTCTCAGTATTGCGCTCTTTATCTTTTGTCTTGCAAGCGATTTGTCATCTGTGTTCGCTTATGACCTTTTGACGAGAACAATAAAATTTTGCAGCTTTCGTTATTTATGCTACTGTTTGTAAAAAATTGCGTTCATTAGTCATGTATAGTATTTATTTTACTACTGTTTTGTAACTCTTGAACTGAAGCATCATTAGACTTTATACTACTTAGATCACCTGAAATGATGTCTGTATTTTATTGGTTATCTCTAGTATTATTTTACTACTGTCTTGTAAGTCTTGAACTGAAGCATCATTAGACCTGAAACTACTTAGATCACCTGAAATGATGTCTATATTTTATTGGTCATCTATAGTATTCATTTATTATTGTCTTCTAAGTCTTGAACTGAAGTATCATTAGACCTTAAACTACTTAGATCACCTGAAATGATGTCTGTATTTTATTGGTCATCTATAGTATATATTTTATTTACTTTTGTCTTGTAAGTCTTGAACGGAAGCATCTCAGATCACCTGAAATTATATCTGAATTAAATTGACTTAATTTTCTGGAAAATAATACCTGTGCAAGCGTCTGCAGCCTAAATATGGCAGTCTGGAGTAACCGGTAAATAACTTTAATAAAAAGCTGGTTCAGCTGAATCTAGATCATATTTATCAGTCGCTACGACAGGTGTGATAACGGTTCACTCCCACATACTGTTAAGTCAGAGTGACATCCTCTCGTTGATGTAACATTTACATAATACTTTGTCCAGTAGTCCTTGTTTATCTTACGTGTTCAATGACCTTTTATGTCACCAGTCTAGTCCATGAATTCTTGTTTTTATAGTTAAGATCATCATTACTATAATCAATATGATCATTTACATTTCCTTCCTTTATATAAGTCCTGTCCTTACAATTACATTGTGTAAGAGTATCTTTAACAAACACTTGAATCAAATAAACATAGTACAACGGTGGAGTACAGTCAATCAAGCCTTAAAATTTATTAACCCATCATTCGCCTGGTAACTATCTAATCGACAGCTTCTTAATCTTCCAAGTTTGCTCTCTATTTACTACCTTCAATAATCAGTAGCACAAATACCGCTGTGTATAATAATCGAACATAAAAATAATTAAAAACATCGAAGGCTTGTTAAACGTTTACGTATAGTAATTATCGTTTTCGAATAGCCCTGTAGAGTAAATCGTTTGATCGATTTATTTGGAGCACTTGATATAAACGCACGCTATAAAATTTCGACCGGTTCACCATTAGATTCGTACTGAATCATTTCAGATAGTTGACTCACTGGCCTATTAACCTTACTTTATGTATTTGATTTATTGTGAGCTATAATTGTGATATACTGTTTTAAACTGTTACAACCTCCTCATGAAAGTAAATAGTCACAATTGGTAGCACAAGCTTGACAATAACAACAATAAGCTTACTACGAAAATTATCCGGCTCGGAGGACCAATTTTCTTTTATAATTTTAGCCTTTATTTAAACATTCATTGTTACAAACAAGTAGATACCTCCTGGCATATATTATTCCATCGTAGAGCCTCGAAAAGGGTAGTCGAAACACTCCATCTGAGAGGATTAGTAAGTCGAACAGGTAGTAAGCTTGTATGTATCGTTTGTTGCCGCCGATAACCGTTGGCAAACAAGTTAACCAAGGCCGGGCATGTGAGGGACTTCCGGTGTGGATAGACCGTCTGCATCATGTAACAGGAGGTTCGATCTGGTAAACGCAAGATCAAGAGCTGTGCTTTAATATATTTAATCAGAGACTGCAATTTTTTCCACGGAAATTGCAAAATGATTTTTAAAGACTGTTCTTAGTAAAAAAAAAAGTTATTGATACGTTGTAAATTCGATTTTCACCCTTTTCTAAAACTATCATACATTTGATAAATAGTTTTATTATCGTATAGATACGAGTTATTCTCGATTGTTGGTATATTGAAAAATAGCGTGATTGGCGGAATGTCATGATTGTGCGTGTGCGCAGGTTTCGGCGCGGATCCGGCTGTTCCAACGCTCTCTTCACGCCCCAATTCGTGACGGCTCGTTTAATTGCGATTTGTTTTGCTTTGTGTACAAAATTCAACTCTGAGTAACTCCAGTTGTTTTGTTTTTCAATTCAAATTTATTTGGACTGTTAGGCACCTAATTTGTTGTAATAGTTGAACTGAATAAGCGATACTTGTCTGCAGTTATCAGTAGAAATAATGAAAGTAAATGTTTGTTTGTTCATGTTACTTTCGGATCTGGCAGGCCTTTCGATGCTTAAAAGGTTTTGTGACACGTAATGTAATTGTAGTTTTGTTTCTATTTTACACGCTATAAAACCTGTGTTTTAGGATTGAAGGTATTTGTATGTTAATTGGGGTGAATGCTACAGGATCGAAGTAGAAAATTATATGGATTTATAATTTAAATGTTGCTTGTTGTCTCATCCGATATTCGTATTTGCTATCTATTCGCAAACTAAAAAGCGTGTAACAATGGCCGCCGAAAGTGGCGTCAGTCGAAATGTAATCACAATTTACCGTTACGCGTTGTTGCAGTGACTTGTTATCCAGACTAGGTCAGTTTTTGTGCTCTCCACACGATACTGCAGACGAATTTACTGGACATTTATTGTAACACTTCAAAATTCAATCGAGATCAGCTAAGAGCTTTGGCCATCTTAGACTTTTCAATTTATTCTCTTTATTCACGTCGGATTTTACCAGCAACGCCAGATATTTAATTCAGACAAGTGGAAAGCATTACCCAGTTTGCTTACTTCCGTTCTTTCACATTTTGTATGTCTCTGAATGTTTGCTTTCTGATTTTCTTTCTCGTAATCTGGATTTCATATCAGGATAACATTACCAGCAACTAACATTATAAGTCAAACAAAAAATGCTGGTGAAAAAATTTTCATCGGAAGTAATTCGCTCATTTAATAATTGGACTGTTTTACAAAAAACTTAAACCGACTTCAAAGTACACTAAGAAGTAATCAAATCCTGATCTGATGACAATGGGACCAAACGGGAAGTGTACCCTTTCAAATAAAAAATAATTTTCCAAATCGGTTAATAAATGACGGAATTATGAGGTAACAAACAATTAAAAAAAAACTTTCGAATTGAGAACTTCCTCCTTTTTTGAAGTCGGTTAAAAAGATAAGAAACCGATAGTCCTTTTATTGCTTTTTCAGTTAATTGATACAAGTCATCCCATAATTTCCCTTGCGATAAAATCAGTAATAGAATACATTAGATATCTGAGTTAATAGGCTGATAGTTTAGACTTAGATGGAAGAGGAAGTACTGAGATGGTACAACAAAATCATAAAGTAGATAAAGTTGAACCAAACTTGAACCCGAGATCCACAAGTTTGCCCAAATATTTGGTCAATGGAATCTCTGTGTTAACGACTTTTTATCTCAATATAAACATCGCAGACGCCATATACACCTGGTTTATAACCAACTTCCAAACAAACAGACTCATAGATTGTTTGATATTTAAATAGTAGGGTAGGTTATGTGCATTGATTTTCTACTAATTCGAGAGAGGGAATATTTAATCAACATACTTTTTTATAGTATCAATGATTAATACCGTCGAGTACTTAATCGCAAAAAGCGAAAAATCTAGTATTTATAGCTAAATCCCAAACTATTTATCACATCGGTGAGACAACCGCTGAGTAACATCTAGAACGTGATTCAGTACAAGAGATTTTCTCAAATAATGGGTTAAGTTCACACAGCCTTCTATTTTTACCTTGGCTGCTATACCACTATTGCGTGACTTTAAAAGTCGGTTAACAGTAATTAAGGCTTTTAGACCAACCAAACTGTACATTAATCCAACAAATATATCCATTACAAACGATTAGTGTACAAAAAAAGAAACTTGCAATCCATATTTGGTGTTGTTATTGATAGAATAATTAATATCAGAACTAAACAAAGTGATTTGAAAGTGAATGTTGTTGATTTAAAGCTTTTGTTAGGAAAATAGGTCATATCAATTTTACAAGTTATATAAATGACGTCATTAATAAAAAGTATTAAAAAAAACGATGTATTTCAGTATATTGCTTTCTTTTTCCCTTGGGCTCATCAGTTATGCAACTAGAGATTTTAATTTCAAATCTGTGTCAAAGATCTTAGTCAGCTACTGCTAAATCTCTTTGCTCAACTTGCATGTTTTCTATGAGTAAACATCTACTATCACGTGAAATCACCATTTGAAATATTTTTTGGGAGCACGAAGGGCTTTCTAATTGATGTGTTGATATGACGTGTTCTTACAACTTGTTCTACATTTTGTTCTATTGTTTAAAAGGTACATTAAACTAGATGAATCTCTGAATAAAGATTTGGAACAAGTTGAATTAATTTGATCAGACGTAGGCGTTCTTTGTTTCTAATTATAATGGATGTCTTAATAAGAGGTTATTCATGATTTTCTTTCTTTAAAACTGTTGTTGTGAGGACATCATCTTCACCATGTTAGATAGTTTGGATCACTGCATATTTCATATTTTCAAAATTTTAAGGTGGTTTTGTCACACTGAATGTTTCGACGAAGTTCAAATTTTTTGCCTGTGATAATGTATATATTTTTATACATACATTTTGTTGCGATATTCCAGTATATATTGATGTCTATTTCAGAAACATTGTATAATTTTCCTCAACTTTATATTTCACACTTTAATGAAAGGTATATGTATGTTTAAATGCCAATCATATCATGCTTTTTGTATTTAGTAAAATCGGCTTATACGTGTTTATTTGTAACTCTAGGTATTTATCAATATTTTATCACTACCTTCTACCTTAATGTATCAAACGCTTCTCCATATAATCGTTAATCTATTTTTACTTGATCCTGTCGCGACGCGCGCGTCTTCATATAAATCTATCTTGTCGATGTTACGGTTAATAAGCGGCCAGCGACAACTTAATAGTTTCCCCTTGTTATTTAACTGGCTCCCGTCCTTCCTGTTAGAGCAAATTGTTTGTCATTTGTTTACTTTTTATTTCTACCCTAAAAGGATTTACTGCTCTCTTACATGTTGGTTGGTTGGTTTATGGCTTCTTTCTCGTTGTTCGTTTTGCTCGATGCTATCTTTAATTCAAAATTAATATAACTGTGGTCTCGGCTACTTAGTCATCATAATATTATTTGCTTACATACTATTTCAAAGCTAATTGGATAATACACCGTCCGTCACGTTCTGTCACCGCGTAACTGTAATCATGCTATCTCTCTCGATTACATGTGATTTTCAGTCGCCCTGAGCCAGGTTCAATAATATAGCTCTGGTTTTAATAAAAGCGGGGCTAGAGAGAGTTACGATAAAGTGTCGGGGGGCAGCATTGCTCGGTCATTATTTTGTTAGCGATTTCAGTGAAAACACTTGGAAATTCTCAACGAAATTGCCGGTTATGGATTTACGGCACGGTCGGTTGAAGTGATCGTTACGCAGCACGCATTTATTGGAGCTATATCTGGCTATCAGTTTCCATCGTACACGTACGTCATTACTTTTATTACAATGTGATAGTTATAAACGGTTGTATATTGTGATTTCCAACCATAATAGCTATTTCAGCTACAGCTCTTTTATGACTATAACAATTGAAATTAGCATCGTCTGGTAACTTACGAGGTCTAGGTCTTTTTACTTTACCGAATCTATTGTTTTTTTATATCTTTGTTATTATTGCCTTGGATTCTCTAATAGATAAAAACCCTTCATACAATTCTGTCTCATACAATTTCCTTGCAAAATTGTTATGTCCATTAAATGGGACATTATAGTCCTACGTACTGGTTATCAGCAAGTCTGGGCATACAATATGCACTGCAAGACAAATAGCCGCAGCCATTCGACCGACACTTGAACACGCAATTTCTCCCGATCATTTCCCATGATAGTGCACCGGTGGTCTATAAACTATGCAACACTAGTGTTTGCTTGAGGCGTCGCCTGCTTGATTGACGATTGCGCATTCGTCTACGTAACTTGTGAATTGAAATTTTCTTGTCTTCCTAGCTTTTATTGATTTAGAATTATGCTGCAATTTATTATTTATGCTAATTGGCATTTTGTTACATTTATAATTTTCTTTGTGATTGTATAGTTTGCGTGCAGCCTTTCCCATCCTACACTGTTTTACCAAAATTTGCTTAATTTCATTGATTTTATAAACGATCAGAATTGTTACCAATTACCTCGGAATTTTGAAAGCAAGACGTGGGTTTTAATCTGTGGTTTGTGTCAGATAATTGGACAACAAAGGGCACTTACGTAATGCAAAAGATGCACTTAAATCAGAGTCTACTTTATGTAAAATAGCAGATGTGCCATTTAATGAAAATGTCAACGTATTTGATTACATTGTATCGAGCAAATGGCCATTCATTCAGGTTAATTATGTAGAACAGAACATAACAGACGGTTATTCGATTCGTTTTGCATACGTTCAATCTACATGACTAGGATTCCTTTTATTCGTGTCATTTGAGGAAGGGAAGTGATCTTTGTTTCACTTTATGCAATTAAAAAAATTATAGAAGACGTATTGTATCGAATACAATTCATACGAGTGAAAATTACTTATTATTTGTGATCTTGGAGGTTAGATTTTTTCTTCAGATCTGCCATGTTTATTAACTCATTTGTCATTGTTAGTTATTCAACAGGCATCTTAGATTTGTATGATAGACATACAATCATACATCCGTGCTTCTACATTATTCCATAAATCTTTGTTAAATACATAATTACGTATGCGAATAAATCATAATATGATTCATCAAAAATGTATATTCCCATAGATAGTATTATATTATTTATATAAACAGACATACGTCCTTATAGTGCATTAAAACTTAATGTTCTGCATTTATGTTTGCTGACACATTACAGGGACTTTATTTAAATATATTATCCTTATTAAGAATACACATATGTATGAGTAAAAAAGCGACATTCTGAGTTTTCACGGATTTCTAGATTGTTTTTACTTCAACTGTATAAAACAACTATTACGCCCCCTTATAATGTAACATTATAAGGGGGCGTCCATAAATTACGTGAGGTGTTTTTGTTAATTTTCTGTCCCTACCTCCCCCCCTGGTGAGATTTTATTCAACCCCCTCCCCCATCCCCCAATCTCACGTGAGATTTTTCAAAATGTGGGTTTCTTACGTAAACGCGTTGGATTGTTATTGTAAAAAGAAAAAAAAATTGCTTCGTGCTTTTATTTACGACTAGTTAAGACTAGTAATCAATATTGCTGAGAGTTTAATTATAAGTGTAATAAAAATTTAACAATAGAATAGTTACATCGTAACTACTGTGATTAAAAAAAGAATATCTACTCTAATTCAGTCCATGGAGAATCATGCGCGGTCTCAAGAGAGACTATTGTCCATATGATTTTCAATAAAATCATCTGCTCCTTCAACTTCGTTCTGATCTAGCCACTCTAAGCCTTTCGCGCTTGCGCACAGTAACTCATTAGCTCGTCTTGTGACAATCCGTGAGGGTCGCACTTTGCGGAACATACGCGCTTGCGTAGCTGGTGCTTAGCTGCTGGTGGTGGCTTAACAATGGCGCGAAAACAAAGGATGGGCTACACTGTACCGTAAATTCAGATTAAATTGAGCTATTTGGTATAAAACAAATATGGTGGTTTGACAGTCAGTAGATGTATAACGTCGAAGTATGAATGAAATTATTTTCTTTCGAACGAATTAGTGAATGATCTTAATCCTATGACGATTACGCTTAAGATTAAATCTTAAGCATGTAGAATCTGGATTAAATGGACCAAAATAGTTTTTTTTTTTTGTTTCAATCAGAAAAAAAATTGCGTGATATTTGCCGAGACCCCCCCTCTCTCCAACGATTAGATGAGATTTGACTCGACCCCCTCCCCCCTTAAACATCTCACGTATTTTATGAACGCCCCCTAATGCTTTAGTTGTTTTTTTTTTCTTTCTATTATTTACTTTTATTAGTATTTATTCACTGCAGTGTTAGTGATACCCTTTTGATAGTATACGTGGTATGAAATAATTTAAAAAAAAATCTAGACGATTTGCTACTTATCGTTTACCTTACTATTTAGTAGGTGAGTTTCTCCTCACGTGCTTGATTTCATATCCTTTACCCTACAGAATCTGACCCTAAGATTTAATCTTCACACATTGTTCAAAATCATGAAGAAAACCTTTCAACGCCTTTGTAACATTGTTTATTTGATTTTATCTGACAATTCGCATACGTTCGCAAGATTTCAACTCGCGTCGCGTCTAATTAAATTTTATCGGATAACATTTGAATGGTTAGCTCTCATACAACCATTCAAGCTGTATGTAATAGCTAATTAAGCTTAGATCTCTCTTTAGTTTCAATGGATCGTTATAGAGAGACGGGTCGTGTGGGCAGAGTCGCTTTGAATCGAGGATGAATACACGTTTTACAAATATTGTAGTGTTTAAGGCCTTTGATTGAAGTGAAGATGGATTAAGGTCCATAAGGCCGGGTCTAAGCTCAAATCTCAAAAATGGGTTTCTTTGAGAGTCGAGTATGACGTAACGCAATGAAATACCTAACACAAAAAAATACTGTGAGGGTTTTGAGAAAAATGTTAACCGAATAGAATATTAAAAAGTGCTTTGATATTCCCAATAAAAAAATCCTAAGTTACGTCTAAAAAAATCTTTCGCGTCGAAATTCTCCGTATTTTCAGCGATGACAACAATTTTATTTTTAAGAATATATAAGATACAGAATTATATTAGAATGTTAACCGGACACTTATTCAATTTAATGCGTATATTCTGTATAATCTAAAGAAAACCCGTAAATAACAGTCCATTTCATAGAGTCGACACATTTATGATTTACCATTTTCAACCCTATTCCAGTGAAGAACGAGTCCTGTCAAAATCGTAGTCAGTCCGCGCCTTAAGAGGATATTATCGTAAGCCAGCTCTACGAATAAAACTCATTTTTGCATACATACTATGCTTAAGACTATTACCGTTACATCTAAGCTCGCGACTGATTTAGATAGTAAGATGTTAAATACCAAAACGCAGACGGCATGGCTGTAAGTGAGGTAACCTTATGTTAGTATGGCCATGTAAAAACAAGGAATTTCTAAAAGGATTTGGAAAGTGCTAATCATTGCTACTATCAACCAGACTCATGTCGCTTAGGTTCGATCACAGACCACACATAAAAAACATTCTGTAGGTATACAATAGAACGAGGTTTTTAGGCATCTCGTTCCTTTATATCTACCATGTCCAAGACATTTATAAGACCTATCAAAGAATCCTATATTAATCAGAATTCTCATCTCATACAACCGATCATAAAATCTGTCATAAAAAAGTATTTTTATCGGTTAGACTTAGATACATATTGTTATTGAGAATAAAGAATCGATTCTATCGATTAACATACTAATAAACAAAAAATAGTTGAGTCATAGAACATTCATTTCACACGGGACTCGTATCCAGTTTTCATGAATTTCATGGTTCTGCGCACGAATGTGGATTTCACACATTAGTTTGTATATTGGCAAGCTTTGTAACACTAACAGGTTAATTAATCGTGGAAGACATTGGAAAGTACCTGAATGATACTTTCAAATGAAGGCGTTTGCTGTATACGATTCGATTTCCAATGCAGTTACTTGGAAATGTCAATTTCTTTGTTTTCTTCACAGTTTCTAGCTGCACATGGCTAATTGTCTATATAAAAGTACGTGGTTCTAATTATAATCTTATTTATCCGGCTCGAAGGACCAATTTTGTAATTCCACCCATCTGGCTTAAAAAATGCTCCAATTGACACCTAGAGGAGGTTCTCTTACTACTTGTACATATCTATTGATTACCTTATCTTGTTATCCTTATCAATGATAACAAAATACGTGTAAATAAACATAATATAATTAAACAAAACATTAGTCATAGAGGTTGTTAAGAACTAATCTTTACAACACTTGCTTATATTCTTAGTAACTAAGTATCTATTTACAAGCTCACAACATTCGTTGCGCATCAGTGCGGCCGGAACATATTGTGTCGCTTTGTCAAGTGTATCGCCTTTAAGAGTAGCAATTTATAAGATGTAAGCGATGTAAAATGCTTGAAAAGGACATCCACTACTGCATAAGTAAGACCCTTCTCTTTTTTGTGAAGAAATAAAATTAAAGAACGTCAGTTTCATTGCCTTTCTTTTACATACAGCCTACTCTAGCTACTTTTTTGACATCATCTTGTATCCTTCGGTCATGTGTTGTTAACGCATCAAACAATTGACCCAAAGAAGCGCATTGCCGTTCATTTTTTAATACCCGTCGCAAAAAGAGGTGTTATAAGTTTGACGTGAAAGTCTGTTCGTGTGTCGGCCTTTGAATGTTTGTTTTTTTTTTAATCTATTCCGCCAATACCCTAATTGGCGATAACCGACACTGACCTCCACAATGCGATCTAAATGGCTAAGTCAAGGACACACTAAACATTTAGACAATAGACAAAGCATTATTTGACATCACAATAATTAAAATTAAAAATTACAAAGTATGCAAACAACAAAAACAAAAGCTTAAAATAAAAATAAAAAGGAATAACAAAAAATTAAACACAAAAGCTTATAATTATGATATGCCACAAAAGAAAAAAGAAATAGCATAGACATTTGTGGTGTGATGCCAAAAAGAACCCCAACTCAGCATATGCTGTGGCACGTAGGTAGTGTAGGTACCATCAGCACTGATTTTCAGTGGAGCCCCAAAAGTTGAGATGCGCTCGCACGGTGCTCCTGACTGGATTTAGATGCAGTGATTGGATTGCTCGGTATTATTACTGTAAAGAGACTTTTCCTAGATGTGGAAACGCTTCAGCTGATGACTTATACCACAGAATAGTAACAGTAGAAGCGCATACTTTAATTTAACCGTCAGTCAAACCGATCTTTTGTAACCCAATCTCAAATACGCTTGAATTGCTAACAAACTAGAGGTTACTGAATTTGACTAATAATAGCCTTGTTTGCTTTAGTAATGAAGCTTATTATACTGTCAGTTCTCGAGGTTAAAGTGGCCGTCGAGAGATGATTCTATTTGTAATGCGATAGTCCGTCAAAGCGTTAATTAATAATGTTTCATAATTATATATTGTTAACAATATAGCATTGAGAATGACGAGTCATTTGCGAATATTCAAAGAAGTAAGTGTAATGTGGTAGTGTGTAATGTGAATGCTGCAAGTGAAGGTTTTAAGATTAAGTACTTGGATATTAGTGCTATTGCTATTGTATCAGAATATCCAGATTGTCTTCTTATTATTATCTTTCACGATTTTTATAATCCCCTATTACAAGATAGATCTCTTTTGTTACAAATGTTGGACAATTTATCAAAATACTGATCATTTGAATATTGTTTTTATGTTTATCATGTGATTTCGGGTATCTTATCTTTGTAAGCCAAGTACATAGTTCTAATAAAGTTATATTTTTTGTTTCAGGTAAGAATGTGGATCAAAGTGCGATAACCTGGTTTTATCATGGGGTAAGGTGTAGAAAGTAAGCTATTTTTAGTGTTATTTCTATCGATAAACCATTTATCGATTATTTCCATAAGCGTGATTAGTCGTAGGTTTCTATAACTCAAATGGTTTTGACATTATTAATTTTAGAATATTGCAGTTATTCTCTTACCGCTGACAAAAAAGTATAATATCTAAATCAAGACACAAACTCAAATGTTGGCAACATACGTCCAATGATACGACCAACTTCCAACATTTAGGCAAGCAAGCTGATAACTGACGTACAGATAAATGCAAGCGGTAGCGTCCCGTGGGTTCCCACGACAGGCGTGAGAACCTTCTGAAGATATACGTTAAGATCTCTTATTACAATTGTTTGTTTACTTATAACCCTGCCTACATGACGTGTCTTGATATATTAAAAAGTCATGTGTGAAATATGGTCGTAATTCTAAACAATACAAGGACGCCTTGATAAGTGTTGATGTTTGTGTGACTACTTGGGTTTGTGCGTTATGAATTATGTAATATTTATAAGTATGTAGATATTAACATTGTAGAGATAAAATGTTAATTAATCGGTCTAATCCATAATAATATATACACAAAATAAGTTGCCTATACAGGTCGTTGTTTTGGTCAGCGACGAGCGACTCAGAGTCGATAATACAAATGATACTGGTGCTAAAAAAAATATAAAAAAAATACTTTATTTTTTTTAATAACAAAAATAAAAAAATTAAAATTTTGAAAATCATGTAATAAGCTAAAGTGTAGACATAATACTCGACGGGAGTACGAGGGAGTAAAGGGGTGGGGCGATGGTGGCTTGGGCCTAGCTCTAGTCTGTGCACGTGCCTAGTAACCATACTTTGCGGTAATTTTATTTCAAATTGAATAAGGTATTTCGCGACATATTTACAGTATTTAATGAAATTAAGTCCATTTTTGGGGAATATATATTTTGTACTACCGCTCCTGGGTCGCTTGTCGCCGACCAAAACAACACCCTGTATAGTAAAGTAAACATATAGGTCTCATGATTCCACCCTGAGGCATACCTATTCGAAACCAGAGTATTCGTAATTAGAGTCACAAGTCACAACTATGTCTTTCTGTTTCGTTCCAATCTGGCAACAGAGAATACTTACCTAGAAAGATAAGAAAGATGTAACTCAGTTACAAAATGTAAAAAAAAACACCTGTCTAGCCAACTTTATTACAAGTATATTTATACAATGAATTGCTACAATAAATAAATACAATGAAACAAGTAGAAGTATTCAATGCGTCACAGTGCACTGACTCTGTTAATGTCACGATCAAATGGAGACGGATCACGTTTACACTGTTACAAGGATAAATTGAATTCTATATATGGATACAAGATAGAATAATTGTAAAAAAAACAATGTCATTAACCCAAATATTGCCACACCACGAGTGAACGGATATCGTGATTGCGAAAGGGGAAATAGAGATGAAAGAATTTTTGATTCGGAAGAAATAACCAACGTAATGAAGGATGACATAATTTTGTACAAAAGAGGAAACAATATTCAAAACGTGAAAAGAAATACATAAGTCTTACAACTTTCAACCATTGTGCATATGCAAATCGGTTCGCCTGAGACAGTCCAGCTGTAAGTATTAATGAACCAGCATAAAGAGACATTGCATCTTGAAAATCTTGAAAAAATACTATATCCAATTCACAATAAAACTCAACATAAAATAATATTTTCGAAACAAATAAATTTTAATTTATTCTTTGGTTTCTATTGTAACCAACACCATTTTGTTGCGACAAGAACAAGTCTGTCTCAAAGTAACAAACTAAAGAAACGTTAACCCTAAAGAAGTTCGTAAACACAGAACGGAAGCGGCAGGGACACGTGTTCGATTCCGACCCCTCCCTAGCTTCCTCTGAACCCTCATTAACCGACTCCGACTAAATAGGGAACAGACTGACATTGTTTTGAAGCTGTTTATGAGAAAGAACATGTTGGAGATGTTGACAGTTCTTTTGATTTATTTTTCGAAGTTAATAGTATATCCCTGTTACTCTTCATAATCAAAGACATTTTTAACGAGACAGAAATTGTTAAGATTGGAAAGACGATAGATGCACTTTAGATTGAATAGTTAATTGGTTCCATTGTAAAGATACAGTAAATAAACAATGGATTCGACCGCTATCTGACCCGATCTAAAGGCAAATCATCTGATAATATCAATATCATCAATAACAGTTTCAATAGTCACATAAATCTGCTCAAAATTTGGTTTATGTTCCTATTATTATATTTCATTGGACGTATCTGGTCTTATAGCCTTTTGAAATGGGTTTATGTAGGTCGAGAGGAGCAAATCAGCTTTAAGGAAAGCGTGATTCTTGCAATCATGAAAATTCCTACTTGATGTAAACGTGTATGATCCATTTGTAAGTTATAAATAATTCTTACAAAACAGCATGTCCACAAACTTAACAAGATTATCATATCATATCATACTTGACCATTATCTATACAAAGGATTCTATAGATTTTCTGTCGTTTGACCCTTTTTTAATTAGTTTATAGTACGGAAATGTTAACTAATTATTCATTTCCTTTCAATAAAATAAATTATCGATAATAAAACCATGTTCATAACTTCCATTGCTGTAGTGAAGTAGTTTAAGTGACCTACTAGTTACGACCGATTTACTGCTTTGTACATAAGCTGTAGTACCTATTGTTAGTCACCTGAAAATTCCGGTAACAATCTACAATATGTCATGTTCCGCATTACATTGTAACATCAATTGTTCATTTTATATGCATTTCCTCAAATTACATTGAATTCAAGAATTATAATATTGAGCTTGGCACTGTATGTGTTTGAATAATTTCATACTACGGAATATCCGATAGCAGGTCTCGTGTTGACTATGTTATTGGATGCAGTAAAACCCGTGTAAAATTCGGTTTGGTCATCGAAAATTGAAGGTCGTCCAGCGATTTTTGACGCCTCGTTAATCACGACAGCATTTTGTTCAGATTCGACGAATGTTCTTATTCAGATTTTAGAACAGATAGTTATTTCTAACAAACAGATTATCGCTGTCTTTTGGCGGTTAGTTAGCACAGATTTATAACCTTTATTATAAGTTTAGATACCAATTTAGTTTTATTGGAGTATTGCCAATGGAGTGATGTTATGGAATATTTTCGTGAAAAAAAATCGGTTATTCGCGAGTCGGCCATCTTGTTTAGTGCGGAGTCGTTGAACTTAGACAATAATCATAGATGGAGGTGCGGGAGACAAGTACTTTGTTAGATTTATGAGGATCGTACGGTTCCAAGCTGGCCTTGGAGTACGCGTTGTGGTAATAACCGTTTTACTCATTGCTGATGACAAATCCTGCAATACTTTAGTATTATTATACTATGTAGTAGGCACATGTGTAATGGCAGTCTCAAGCGAGAATACTTATAATGCTTTTTATGTTTATAATAATTGCATTTTTGTCTCCATTTTAAATTCTGATATTATTATGAACATATGTATTTCTTTATTTCCTGCAATAGAGCTATTGTTCTTACTTTAGTTAACCGTTCCTTTTATTTTGACTTTCAAATTCACTTTTGAACTATTATTGCGTAAAACCAGAGTTGTTGCATCCATTGTTACGCTGCAATTCAAAATGTTGCTTTTAATTACAATTATTTTAATTAAAACAATGGAAAGCATGAAATGACGTAAAACAATAAAAAATTCAGCTACGCTTTCAAGCTAATCTGATTATCCATGTTGCAATTACAGATGTAGGTTTTAGGTGGTCTGCAGATGCAGGTAACCAAATAAAACCAAACCAAATAGGTTTAGTGCCAATATTTTGTACTGTAATTTCCGATAGCTTGAACAAATTTAGTTCTCTGACTCTATGTAATCGACTAGCTATTACAAGGACATTTGTTCGGTTCCCCTATAATTATCTTGTCCCCCGTGGTTTCACCAGCGATTCCGTGGGATCGTATGTTTTTCCGGAATAAAAAGTAGTAACATATTCTGTGTGCCAAATTTCATCCACATCCATACAAACTTCCACATTTATAATATTAGTAGGATATAGGAAAACAACATCATAATGGTTGTCCTTCGGTCATCTGCTTTTCCTTTCGCAGAAGTGATTTTCGAATTCAGTTGCTGCGTTGGGTATTTCAAGTCTTTCAGTATGTTTTTTTGATTTTTATAAGCCCATATCCATCTACTATTTAATGTAACTAGATTTTTAGTCTTTTCATTTTACGATTCAGCACTATTTCTCCAATGTGCCTCTCTCAATAGTATCTCTTCAACAATTTTCTCGCCATTAAGACTGTCGTTTGTGTAAACATTTCTAATTTCTATATTATGTTTTGCATTTAGTCTATCTTCTGCAAAAACAACTAACAATTTAAGAATGGAATAACCTGAACCATCCAATATTGCGACCTAACCCGCAAAATATTTACGACAGCCACACCACTATAAAATTAGGCCATAATTAGGAGTTCTATTAGGTAAGTGAGGTCAACGACCGCTCCGCCCTGCCCTACATAAGGGCCTAGCCACCCCTTGGAAGGCGTGATAATTGTCCTCAATAATTGCTTGTGTATTGTTATTGAAGAAACAAACAGGGGTTTCGTTTCTTTGGTCTTTTGATTAGTTCTTTGTATTCTAAAAGTTGTTGCTCATTGTATGTTTGAGGTATTGATTATTTAGAATCCATTTTAGATGATACATTTGTCAGCAACTACCGATGTGTTTTGGAGTTCACTCGAGAGCAGGTTTTGTGTGACAACACAATCAACCAATGTTTGAGACACATAATTTTACTTGAAATTATGATCGAACAGAAGTTTATCCAACCAACATAAAGAGTGCACCAGACTGACAAAAAATAATAAACATTGATATATGACAATCGATAAGGATACAATCACATAACATGTCATTCGATAACAGATGCAAATGATCAACATTTCCATACGACTGTCGGTATACAAAACGAGTCGAGCAATCGAGATATATCGTTTATTTTTTGTATTGAGGCAAGGGGTGTGCCACTGCCGTGTGTTGTTCACCCCACGTACTCTAGTCACGCGATCACCACGTGGATATAAGCAGGTGGTACTTTCAGCATGACTGGAAATGATATACCTATAGAGTCCGCGCCACGAAAAAGTTCCGTCGCAATCAGTCGAAGTAAAGTATACCATTCTTATACAGACATAAAATATATTACTTATTTTTATAATTATTAGGTTGCTGCCTTTGGGCTGCTGCTTGCAACTTTTTTTTATTTTATTTTTTATTTGAAGAAAAAAAAAGTATCTACGTCTTTCGTGTTGCGGACTCTTTATTCACGTAACGTTTTTGTTCCCGATCTACTAGCCAGAATGGAATATTAATAAAGTATTTATGTGATGAAAAAAATAATGAATGACAATACGACAACAGAACTATAGGTACAGTCGTACCAACTTATCTGTGGAGTTGAGAAGGGCGTTATCAAAAATAAGGTTTTATCATTTTCTCTGTGTAAGATAATATTTGTATATTTAAAAAAAAACACGTCTCATTTCTTTTGTGAATTGATCATGTTTTCATGTCATATCTGTCTAAAGGCAATATGTACGCACGGCTACAGATCAAGCTATACATTTCCAATATAAGGTGACCTCTCATTGCAGGAAAATCCTATACAATGCGAGATCAGCTTATACTGGAAATGTATAGCTTGATATGTTGCCGTGTGTACATCACGCTACGACCCCCGCCCGTGGCCTTTTATTAAAGTGGCCTATTGTACCAAACTTGCACAAAAAAGACCCACGACAAATAATTAGATAGTCATTATTGTCGAATTGACACCCTTTATATGTGTGACAAATCTAGATTGAATCTATACTGTATAAATGACTTAATAATGGTTTTTTCGTCAGGCAAGGTTTATATTTTTATTTCTTTTTTGTCATCACACTGCTTGTCATTTAGTTTGCCGTAAAAACTAGGGATTCTGAATTCAAATTCAATTAGGTACCTAAACCACAGACATAATATTTATAAGACCTAAACAAATAATATGAAACAGCAGGACTTTTTGGCGGGAACTTGCAGAGTGATGTTGCGTTTTCATTTTTATTTTCATAAATTTGTGTATTTTGAGTTTTATTGCATATCATCGGTGGTATTAAAGTAAAATATAAAGTGAAATGAAATGAATTATGTGTATCGTGACTTCAAGTTGTCTCAAGAAGTCCATGAAAAGTTTTAGTACAATGACCACTATTGTACTAAAACATGACTTTTATGGACGGTGACTGACTGAGGACTATGTGAGTGATTTATTGTGAAAAGAAAATATAGTATAACTGGAAATTGGCAATATACACAAGCCGTGAAATGAAAACAGAATAATTTAAGGGTTAGGTTAATTGCTCGTAAGTTAATCAACATTTTTACACTGCTGTTATTTAAAATTCTACGTTCTCCACATTATAAAACATACCTATCCGACGGAAAGGGCCATTTACTACACATAGCTAGCATATTTTACCTCCGTTTAATTACTTAACTAAGTCTAGTGCTTTTAAATCAGCTAGCGTGTTAACTCGCGATAAATACGGTGAAAGCGAAAAAAAAAAAAAGGTCATTCACTCTGACCTTTTTAACCTTGTAACTACCGAGAAAGGACTTTATTGTACCAGACATGCTGGCTAATGATTTAATAAGAGCTACGGCTGATGTTATGTTCGTTCTTACTGATCTTAATATAAGGCTCAAATTACAATTGTACAATTCTGAAAGTATAAATTAAAAATGTCGTAAATCTACAGTTTGCTCGTTGCTGCGAGCAATTAGAAAGTTCTAAGGTCCTTTGTTTCTAAGTGTCTAAATAAGTAAAAGAATAGGGAATCATTCATCATTAGTTTTACTGTTGTTCTAAGAGAAAGCGGCGTTTTTTGGGCAGAACTTAATTTTGTTTCATTTTGCAAGAAAGCTAAACAATTAAAGTAAAGGAGAAGTCAACTGCATAAATAATAGTATAACACCTATGTTCTCGTTTGTGGATAACCTAATGTTTTTCTAATAATGAAAATCTGTCGCCAAGCATCTATCGGTATGTTCCGCTGTACTCGAGAGCAAGTTTCTTCTAGGCTTTGAGTGATTACCAACATCGGCCTCATCACTTACCATGATGCGATTGCGGCCAAACAGGCCTATATACAACACAGTAAAAAAAAGAAACGAGAATGATGATTTAATGAAACTCTTATAGAATATGGCGAAAAAACCTCGCCCAAGATGACGCTGAAGCCTATGACCCTTACCTAGAAGAAGCTTTGGCACAATGTAACTTTTTCTGTTTCAAACGTGTATTATTGTTTTCTATGATTCCACATAACCAACATTCAATCGATTCCCCTAATGATCATAACATAGGTCGATCTAAATATAAAGTTCCTTGTGAAATCGGAGTAATGTCAGTTGACTATTCGGTAAAGGAAACGCTAATGGGGATATGGTTTCCTTTCTAGGAACCTTGGTTTGCTCAGCTATTTTCATTCCCATGGCTTAATTAAAGACATTCTGTATTGTTTTCGTAGTATTCATTACATGATGGGTTTTTGCGGCTGGTTCATTACCCTCAAAAAGGTGTATGTCAAGCTAAAGTTACGTTACGAGAACTAGAAAAAACCTTTTATTATCATTATCATCAATATTCAATTGTCTGTCGGGTCACTAGTGTCCCCTCGGGATCGATTAAGGCCAGCTAATGGCATATAGTGGACTAAACATTGAGAGAATCGCTTAGGAAAAGAAATAACTGGTGGAAAAAACGTCGTCCGATAGAATAAAATAGAAAAGAGATTTAAAAGATTAAATATACGATCAAGACTATTATCAGAATGCCGGTATCCCAGAAGGCACAATATTCAGATATAAAGGACCAACTAATAGAGATAGAAGGATTAACTTTAAGGATTGTTTTGTCTTTAATAACTATGAAGGTTAAGAAAATAGATCATCTCCAATACTGTGATGTCTTTATGATAAAAGACATCTCAGAAGCGTTTTTTTGTGTGAAAAAACATAAGTGTTGAATTATAAAACAAATTATAATGTAATATGGAAACACTTAATGTTTCAAACGATCATAATACCCGCCGTTTTCCGCACCAGCCGGATGTCGGACTCATTGCAATGTCTATTTATAGGCATTTCTTAGTCACGGTTTAGTAATAATGGTCTGCATTTTGAACATTTTTACCTACCACACCTACACTGTATTACCCGTACTACTATTGAATTACGTTGTATCATGTAAACTAATAAAACCTTTATTAGTTTACCTGATACTTCTCATTAAGCAAATGTAGGCAGAGCACAGGTATGAGTTCTGAAACGGACACCTCTCCTTCAATGAAGAGCTTGAGAACTGAGATGTCTTGAAAATAGAGCCTATTACTACAGTCAGATTGAAGTTCTTACATTTTATTCATGCTTTTTATTTTGGTTTGATTTTGGTGTTGGTTTTATTTTTGATAGGAATATTTTTACTGTCATATGTGTTCTATACCTCTCAAGATTTACGCGCTATTCGTGCTTTCTACCGGGGAATTCCGTCCTATCTTTAAAGGTCATAAAATTTATATGGGATTATCTCGGGTTAATTTTTCTAGTTTGTTAGAGCTATGTCCGAACATCCATAAAAAATATTGTATATACAGATGAATTGAGAACTTCTTCCTTTTTGGAGTCTTAAAGACTAGAATTTATCAGGATATCCCGTCAGAGCAACGTCAGCCAGTCATTAACCTTAAAGGTGAATGGTAAAGGCTGGATGCGGAAGATTGGAGACCGGTTGAATTGGTACGCGTAAGGAAAAGGTACTATGCTCTGTTGTGGCGGTTTTACCCTGATAATGAACCTATTGCATATGTCTGTGAGGCACAAGAAGTCGCACCTATTCCAACGAGCTATTCCTGATGGTCTCTGATTTTTTCTGCACTTGATTGTTTTGATACGCTTTCAATACTCTAGTGATGTCAACGTTGGAATCCCAATAAATCCAACCACGTTAAGGCGAAATCTAATTATTGTTAAAGGATCCAGTAAAATTTGAGTTTGTTCTAATAAATTTTAAAGATTCGAGCACAAAGAGTAGGCAGTACTCAGATATTATTCCAAATTTAAGCTACATTTGGGAATAGGTCTGTCCAATTTAAGCAGAAACAATATAATTTGGGATATTTCAAATGAATCATAATCGGCAATTAGTAAATTCTGATAAATCTTTGTTTCAACGTGTAAAACCGATGTAAAAGCAAATTCGTGACCTTCGTATGTGTTACTAGGTCCGGTTATTACAATAAAATCAAATTATTAACTCATTTTCAGACACTTTTTTCTAGACTTGCTTACGTGACTGCAGCCATGCGTTTCGAGTCGTGTTTCGCTTGTTTAAATGACGTCAGTGATTTCTGAGTGTGTTACGTGTTATTTCCATACACGATGTGTTTATCTTATTTGTTTGATATGTCTGACATTTTGGTGAGCTACTTTTGCATATATCTTAATTTCTGTCATTTTTTAGGTGTATGATAAGATGACATCTAGATAGGTGCGATTTTCTTAAAGGTTATTAGACTAGACATGAAAGATCATTCGCTGATGATTGTGAGTATTGCAAAAATTAAAAGTCAAGATCAAAACCAGCTTGATTTCACCTTGGCTTTACCGACACGCCGCGACGAATATTTGGGAAATTAGTAAATAAAAAAAGTGTTTTGATTCACGACGTACTGAGGGACAAAAGGAGTCACATCAATCAGTGACTCCTTTTGTCACAAGACAATTTTTTTCATTAAAAACTGGTATCACACTGTAAAGCTTAGTTTACACCAGTCAATTAATAAATTAGATTATCACCCCCTTATTCAAAAGTAGTTATCAAACGTTGATTAGCTAAAATTCCGAAGGCTTTATCTGACAGGTGACTTGGTGATCGAAAGAGTGAGACGGGGCACACTATTAAACTGATTTAGTTAAAAAGCGATTATGAATAAGGGGGTTAGACTTTGGTGTTATCCTATTCTTAACAAACATTGCTCTTTCTTCGTAAATTCTTTGAAGGCTTATTTTTGGATGTCTTTTTATTTACCAACTACAATGACTTCATAAAGATTTATTTCAAATGAGTTCAAACCTTACTTCGTTAAGCTCAAGCGAATTAAAGAAGGTTTTTTTTTTATCCAAAACAATATAGGTACAAAATGAATTCTCTATTCTGGCTTTCAGATAACTTCTTAATTACCATCGTAGTAGTACCTGTAATGATGATTTCCTCTTCTTGTTAATAACAGTCTCGTTAAGATTGATTTATGTCCAATCAATTGTTACATTACAGTGATTAGGATTTCTGCAAGCGATTATCAGCTTTATTCTTTACAACGCGAACGTTAAGTGTTTCATTGTGAAGATTGTTAAGTTTTTATGATTTTAGAATCTTGTCTTCTTTCATGAGATGGTTTAACCCAAGTCTAGTAAAACCCAACCAAATAATATTATATATATTAAATCTAATATATCTAATATTGTCGCAGTCGGACCATTACTTCGTGTATTTTCTGTTGCATGTCTTTCATTGCATTTGTTTTTTATTTGGGTTTATCTCCTAATTGAAATTTATAAATAAAATTATTGAGTGAATTACCCTGCAGGCCATTCGGAAGGGGGACAAAAAAACCCATGAAATCATAGACTTACGAAGGTATCGAAATGTGTTTTTCTTTGGCTTTAATATTATTGTGTGCACTATCAACCGATTTACGTATTTTCAATATAATACAGAATTATTTCCAAACGTTAACGTTTAACGTTAACCTTAAACGTTTTTTAAACGTTAAAAACCTTTAACGTTTTTTTAAACCTTTAACGTTTTTATACCTTTAACGTTTTTAAACCTTTAACGTTTTTATCTGGTAGTAAAATAAATGCTCTAGCAGTCATAAAGTGCGGTGTACTCCGCTTAACAATACCCTTATCGACGTTTTTATCTGATAGTAAAATATCATCACTTAACTGGATCGATATAATGCCGTTCAGTGAATATGCAGCGACCCGCTTCTCTGCATTATAATAATTTCACCGGTAATTGTAACAAATATGTATAATAAAGTTTATGAATATTTTTCAATAACTTTCACCGATATTTGAATAACAGAGACAACCTACGCTTAACTGGAGACAAGTTTTACTCGTTTATTAATAGAAATGTATGTTATTAGATTTATTATTTTGTTTATTGTTCATTTTATAAGTTACATATTTTCAATAATCATACACATTAAATCAGGAATTAGTTTTGCTCAGTATCAATTAATAGAATTTATCCCCAGCAATATTATTTCGAAATGAACAATAGCAATTGAGTGCAGAGTTTGGCAAAAGTTATTCTAAAATTTCTTATCTTCATAATTATACAGCTTAAAATATGTTTGGGGTGTAGCAGTTCTCGTATACAGAATGTTTTTTTTTCACAACCTCTTAAACTACAGTTCTTTGGGAAAAACGCTGAAAAAAATTAATTCTGTATATATTTTTTATTTTCTGATTATAGAAATAAATATAACATATTAAGCCTGCAACTGTTCCAATTCTCCTTATCCTCGTATGTTTTTATTAATCAAATTCAAAATGGCCTAGTACTAGCACAAACAAGCGATAAGCTAAGCCAATCTATTTGACTAGTAAGTGCAAAGAGCGCAAAAAGTCAATTCGTTTTTCAAACGTGGCCTAAGCTTATCTTGATAAGTAAGGCGTGTTTACACAGTGCAACATCACAATAAACCGTGGGAGGGCCCACATCTGCCACCCGACACATGTTATTACTACCTATATGTATGGAATATGGAATACTACCAATGTTATGTGCAAATGTGTGTAACGGTTCAACTAGTTGTAGGGTGTAGATCAGTCATTATTTGGAGGTTTTTAAAATGGTTCTATTTTCAAATCTTTCAAAATACTTCGATGGTCGATGTTATTTTGTGTTCATTTTATTATTAAATTTTACTAAACATATTTTTTTTCTTTACAGGTAAGTTCGTGGCTTCAATTGAAAGTATGCTATAGAAACGTTGGCGTAAGTGGAATTTAAAATTTAGGTTTTTTTTAAATCAGATACGCAATGTCTTCCTACGTTTATGTGGTAATGGCGTCAAATAACTTCCTAATAAATTACTCTGTCAACTGATAGAAATTACCACCAAATTCGTTCAACTTAAACAATTACTCACGACGTAGGTGCTGAGACAGATTTGTAGAGAGATAAATTTTCACTTCCATTAATGTCAAAGAAAAATAAACCTTAACTATGATACGATTAAGTCAAATGTACGTTATAGATTCATAGTTACGCGTGATAGAAACCAGAAGCGAGGCTATTTATTTCAGTGTCTCGTGTCCAATTACAATAATAATGAATCGTCGCTACCAGTCAGCAGTGTTTAAATAAACGCCGCACGTCACACCGTCGCGTAACTGAACACATAGACTAATGTGTGAGAGTAACCGATCAGGACTATTATTTTGTACAAACAGTAATTTATCTACGATCTTTGTTTGTTAACAAATTCTTCGTTAAAAACGTTGCCTGACTTTCAATTCAAGCTCAACTTGAATAAAAAAAAATACTTATCATGAGTAGAAATATATCAGTTACGCAGAGTTAGTTATAGAATTCGGTTCGTTGAATAATATGCGCATAAAATGTTAATTTAACATTTCAATTTGGGAACTAAAAGGATGGCGAAGCCATTCAAAATAACCAACATAATCCTCTTGCAAACAACGTCTTAATTGAAACAAACAAAAATAAATCACTGAAAACTCGCGTAGGCGTCACACAACAAAATAATACGCTACGGTGTGACACCCACATGGGTTATAAATCGCAAGTCTGCATTCGACTCGTATTTTATTCTCCGTCTTATCGCAGCACGCCTCAAGCGATCCGTTCCCAGAAAGTAACCAACTCATCGACAACAATTTAGTTGTCAATCCGCAATTAGCATACATTGGTCTTATTTATGATTATGCTATTAAAGTAATTGCTGCATTCAATTGAAAAATGTAGAGTGAAAGTTTTTGCTTAGCTTATTATGAGGTTGATTTGTACGGGTGCAAGTCCAACCGGTTGATTGTTGGTTGTATTCAGTTGTAGCCGAAAACTGGATGTCATTATGAAATAGTGTTGGATAATAAACCACATCCGAGAGCCACTTCCGTAGATGTAAAAAGCTATACAGGTCGTTGTTTTGGTCAGCGACGAGCGACTCAGGGTCGATAATACAACTGATACTGGTACTAAAAAAAATATAAAAAAAATACTTTATTTTTTTTTAATAACAAAAATAAAAATTTTGAAAATCATGTAATAAGCTAAAGTGTAGACATAATACTCAACGGGAGTACGAGGGAGTAAAGGGGTGGGGCGATGGCAGCTTGTGCCTAGCTCTAGTCTGTGCACGTGCCTAGTAACCATATTTTGCAGTAATTTTATTTCAAATTGAATAAGGTATTTCTCAAGATATTTACAGTATTTAATGGAATTAAGTCCATTTTTGGGGAATATATATTTTGTACTACCGCTCCTGGGTCGCTTGTCGCCGACCAAAACAACACCCTGTATACACGATAACATTCAATATCCTGTAACATCTAGACATCCTTAAAATACAACTGTCAAAACCTAATAAAATTTATGAATACTGACAATAATACTCATTAGAATGTTCGTAATTAAGTTGTCAAGTTATCGACTCGACTTTACAACACAATTACGCGCTGGCTACATTTTCTTTAAGCAATTTAATTGAGTGGAATTAGAACGGAAGATGCAATCTAAAGGGTCATCTAACACTCACTAGGTTACGCGAACATGGGCTATTGTTACACAGATGCCTTGTTTTGATACGAGCCGGTGTGAGTGGTGGAATGGATATCTAAGTAGTTATTACTGTGAGGTAATGCGGATCTAGACTGTTCTTTTTTAACGTCAGTGAAACAGTTACGCTATTTGAATGACCATAACATTTTATTAATTGAACTCGTAAAACATACGAGAGAAGAACAACAGTTTTACAAAATTCTATATACACAAATACATAAACATACCAATCTATTTGCTAATGCAATTTGCTGCAAAGCCACTGTAGCGTTGCTACCTTTACCTTTACAAGGCCTAAATGGAACGGGCTCTGGGATAGACTTTCAATTTGAGCCCGTCTCATGCCGCTCTATGGTTTCTTTACGATGTTTTTCTCACGGCTTTCGACGTCACTAACACTGACCTAACTTTTCACGTGCAAGTCCTTTGGGTCTATTAGCGCAGATTTATATTATAATCAAAATATAAATTCAGACAGTACTAGTCATCAATGAATCTCAATGTTAACCTTGCAAAATCTCCTTTCCCGACCCAGTCATCCAACAACTCTAGGGCTTCCCACTCAATATCTGTCTGTTTAACACGCATAGAAGTCATTACGCTCCACATCCACGGAATCAGGGTCGAGAGTATCGCTTGCGTGTCCGTGATGAATAGTACGCATTATCTGATGCTATCAATCTGTAGCATTGATTGAAGCGTGTGTTACTACGGTGGGAAATGACCTTTTGTGACTTACGAGTGATTTATTTTCAAATCGTTCTCATTAGTGGTTTTAATTCTTTCATTGATTGTATTTGGTATATGATAAATTAAACAAAATTAAACTGTACAATTATTTATTGATGATATACGTAATTTCTCGGAAATTCTCCGCAGGGTATGATCCATAAGACCATCTGACGGTAGTCTAATAAAATAAATAAATAACCCGAGGACATTCTTCACACATGTCCAACTGATCCCAAAGTAATGAAAGCATTGATATAGTAACTACATATACTACTTATGTTGTATATTATATCTAGACTTAGAATAAAGAGTTATGTTCATGCACACAGATGTTTTTCATGGGTGGCAATCGGAACCGCGACTTGAGGCTTATCGTATCTAATGTCTAAGCTAAGCCAACCGGCCTCTCCGTGACCGTTCTCGTGCAGACGGGGAGCATCATTATCTTGGACCAGCCCTTATCATGAGTAAATCTCAAATATTCCATTTAGGCCCTATAGTCCTAAAGCACTTAGGAACGTTACAGGCTGTACCTCTGGTAGAGTCGAAGTAAGATCTAACGTTAGTGAACGGTGCAGTTAGTAAGTTTGGTGCCTCATTGGACTCAGTAATGCATGTTAAGAAACGTACACAAACATGCTTTTTATTACATGTTGTAGATCAATACGTATGTGTTAATACTAAAGATTTGCCGTTTAAGTGGCTTTTGTTAAGTGTATGAAGATAAGTCGTCCAATATTACTTTCTCGATGGCCGCTACTTCCTGCACTGTATTAATATTTTAATAATCGGAAGTTATCGAGATATAAAAGATTTTCTCTTGTTAACGTTTACGATCCTAAGACGGTATAGTTAGTTCTTAAATCAACACTTAACACATATCTTTGGATAATTAACATCAGGAATAGAATGTTAGTTTATGTAATTTACTAGATAATCAATATGCGATTAATGAATATGACACGTCATAAACGAGTCTTGTTAAAAACTAAAATTCATGATCTTGGACAATATGGTATTCATTACAAAATAAAAGTGCAATCGTTCATCACCATAAAGATAATGATTCGGACATTCGGTTTTATGACTTAAGACTTATATCAGTAAATAAATCGCTAAAATTACGTCACAAACAAAAGTTTATTCTTATGCAATGAAATGAAAAATTGCAAATCGAAGATACATCTCATCTTTAGTTTGCATAACATGAGTATAGATCGTTATCGTCATGATCATAACATCATCTAAGTAAACGAATTTCAATATCTTTCTTTGATATTCCTCTGCTATTATTGCAACATACATTTTTTTTAAATATTTTTTTGAACTTTCACAAAATTGTATTGAAATATTTAATGTAATTAGAAAAATCAAGTTTTATAGATATTTTTAAAAAGCAAACAACTTGACAGAAACCGTTACTTACATCGTAATGTTAAACCTCTAAAAATAGAAGTGTGAACCGAGATACTAAAGATTGATCACTACACAATAAACCAAACTGCGGTGGTCTTATTTACTTTGGCGCCATGTTTGTTTGACGCTTAACGCTATTTACTAGAAACTCTCACGCGCAGACCGTTGACCCATTTTTTAAGTGATTTTTGAAACATGTGTCGGTGCAATAGTGACGCTGAGTTTATTATTAGAGTAATAGACATGAAGTACGTACTCTAGTGGTCTCATTAAACTACGCTTATTGGGACGTGTTAATTCTATGATATTTCTAGACAACATTCTCGCAAGTCTAGACGTTAGTGAAGTTAAATAACTTTTGTATTTGACTTTCTGTTGTGTATTTTACACGAAACTATTCTTACCTTAACTTTGCAAAGAAAATATATTGTGTCTTAGGAAATACATAACGATAGCAATTTTTTTAATTAATCACTATTTATATTTAAGATCGTCCCACATAACACTCGTATGACATAGAAAAGCAACAAACAAAGTTATGAAATTATTGTTGTAATCGACAATATTTTTAGGTGCACATTTAGAAATTGATTTATTACATTCAGAACCCACGTTATTGAAATATGACATAAGAAATCAAATGATTGCAACAACAATAATGTTAACCAATTTCCTTAGACAGACGGACATGATCGCCAATCTTCTATAAGAAAAAGTAGGCCAAACTATACATTACAGCTGCGATGAATTATTCTTTATTTTAAAGGGGACCAAGGTCGCTGGAACTGTTCCAAATTCTTTTTTTGCTTTATGATGGACATTGGCTTTAACTGAAATAATTTTGAAGGGCTTTAGGTGTTTGTTCAAGAAATTTAAGTTGTGATATCAGATTTTCTATTGAAAAATTTGTTAATGTTGATGAATTTTGTATCTTTAATGGGTACCACCCACACTACTAATAATAACAGCTGTCACACGATAATTATAGCACTTTAGATAAAACTGCTGATGGAAGATTACACTGTCAATAAACCTGTTAAAATTAAATATTATTGACAATTTTTTATGAACTTGTAAAATCTTACTTATTTCTCAGCAATTGATTCTAAACAAACCCTCCAGCTAGAAACTCTCTCAATTTCTATAGTTGCATTATAAATTAACCTTAACTTCAAAAGAAAACGCAGTAAGTAACCGGTCGTGATTTGTAATTTGTAACTGAAAACTCGAATTCTTGTTGCAAAACCACTATCGACAGCAAGGCATGTAATTTCCAGAGAACATTGTTTAACATCCTTTAACACTTGTCACTTTGGAAAGTGGTTGCAGTATCCCTTACAGGCGCACTTCCGGACCTCTTATGCGCGGGTGAAAGTGACCGGCAAATTACCCATGGCTCGTACACATGAACTTAATATACTTGTATAAAGTTTTTTTTGGATTTTGATAGCATCATTGTTGAAATATTTGTATACATTCGTCTTGGTTTCATATGTAATGGAACTGTATCTTAATCTCTTGAGGGTCTTAAAATTACTCCATTAGAAACATTTACGTATGATTTCTTGTAAATTATGAAGCGTTGCTGGGAATTCTTCTACCCATAGCTTACAATCAATAAATGAATGCATAAATTTAACTAATTCGGCGTTTGACGGAAAGTCAGGGCACAGTTCACTTCAAGTACGCATCAACGACATACAAAAGTACAATAAGAGATAGAAAATTACAAATATAAAGTCCCAAAGATCATAAAGGTACTTGACCCTTAATCCCCTGGGCAAACATGAAACGTCTTTGACGATGACTGATCACCAATTCTTATCTAACATTGCAACGATCGACACATGACGTAAATACATCATCGTATGATGGTGATCGGTGATTCATCATTGTTGGAAAGCGTTGTTTGTGATGTAAAAACAGGTGGAAATGAAAGTCATTGTTGAATACATAATGCATATTGAGAACTAAATATGTAACATGAATGTGGGGAAGTCATATTATTAAAGAATAAAAAGAAGAAATGAGAATATTGTATGAGAAATGTATTTGAAATTTTGAAAACATTGAAGTAAGTTTGCTCAGCTAGATAAAGTTCAAATAGATTTCGAATACCATGACGAGATTCCAGAGTTTAAATTCAACCATATGCTTGAGCTTTTGTTAAAGAAACCCTTAGGCAGATGGTAGATTATTTTGTTGTACTCGACTGTGTCGCCAACACCTGTGTGTTCCGTCAGTACTTATAAGCCTGTCACCCTCGACCATATCATCACTAAGCATAGCGAGTTTATGGGAAATATAGGCCCAGACATAGTATAACGTAGACAATAAATCATGATAACAAAACACTTCATCAGACAACCTGACCAGTACTGCGAAAGTGGATAAACGAGCCCTGAACAACAGCGGAAGACAATACCAAGGGAACGTCTATTAAACACCATCAAGTCAACTCTAACTCTAAACAATCACACAATTGAACTTGTGACCCTTTCAAAAGCTGTCTCATTAACGGCTATATCTGAACACATCAAATTAATCACGCTTGGTTTTCTATTACAAGTTAACTTTCACTGTGAAATCAACCGTTTTGAATGGTACACTATTAGTTGTAAATCGTAATTGATTGATCGGTAATAACGTTACTTGATGATCGATTAGTTTTTTGTTTAACAAGACTCATTTACATAAAATCTATGTAAAATGAGAAACTGATTGATTGGGAAATGTACAGGTTAAACTGCAGGGTATATGTAGGCATCCATTATGGGTTTCAAAATAAGGGGAGGAAAAAGGGGATAGTTATAAGTACCCGGGGGACCGAGCCTTGCTCGAAAACTCGGCAAACGCGTTTTCCCAGATGAGACCTAGCTAGATCGATTTTTCGGCCCCAAAAACCCGCATATGCAAATTTAATTGAAATCTTTATAGCCGTTTTCGAAATCAAACTAGTGGTCCCCCCCCAATTTCAACGTGAGTAGTTCAGGTGTGAAAACGTAACAAACAAACTCGCATTCACATTAATTGCTCGTTCCTAATAAACGAGCATATAGAATTATACAGATTCATGTAGTGGTATTTCAGTCATGTTTTGATCTCACTGAAACTCGAATGATAGCTGTCTTCTTATATTCAAGTACCTAATACAATTCCTTATAAATAATTTATTTAATGGCTTACGATTCACACCATTTTAGTGATGTGCAAAAGAGATTGAACTCTAAAGGTGACAGCTTATTGAAAAAAAAGCCGCTATTTTCAGAAACTAGTCAATAAACTTTGTAATATTTGGCAACACATTGACATCCTTGCATTTACCATCAAGAGGTCCATTTAACTTCTCATAAAAATATGGCGGATAGTTATCGTAAAAATGTTATGAAATTGCACAAAATTAAAATGCAGTAATACACAATGAAATAAACTCATTCACTTTCAAATAATTAACATCATCAGGAAATGATAAGATACGTAATTTAATCGTCGATTCAGTGAAATCGCGTCCTTCGCAACGGGTGGCATTTTAATTTTGTTTATTGAATGTTGGTATCACTGATATAATCGTTGTTCGCTGACTTGCTAAATAATGGTCAGAATTAAAACCGTTTAGTTTTACCAAAGATAAATATTTATTGATAAGCGAAAAAATGCCGGACCCGATGGCGCAGTTGGGAATCGCGTCGTCGTGGGTTCGATTCCCACACAGGATATGCATTGTCATTGTATGTCCTGCTGCCTAAGTCTGAATGTAATAATGTATTCACAAATAATAAGTATTATATCAGTTATCTGGTTTCCATAGTAGCTCTGCTTAGTTTGGGATCAGATGACCGTGTGTGAGGAATGTCCCAGGATATTTATTTATTTAATGAGAATTTAATTGTTACTTCACACCTATGAGAGGTCAACAATCTTATATACTTTGACCTTACAAACACAATTAAATATGGTATCATTTATCAGCGACAAAAACAAATTGCTCTACTCTGGTACGAAAAAAGGTAAATTACAGACAAAAAATCACGGTCATTTTTTGTAGCGACCTCTGGTGGACACAATGGAATCGTTTGTTAAATGTTTTGCGAGCTATAGTGAGTGCTTATGTGTGTAGTCTTATAAATAGTACAATACAATTCAATACAATAAAGATAAAAACCGGACAAGTGCGAGTTGAACTCGCGTGAAGAGGGTTCTGTACAAACTTAACATATAGGATAAGGGGAATGGTTAATTTTCATCTAGTTTCTTAAAAAGCTATAAAAATATTTAAAACAAAAAATGTGACACCCATATCAAGCCATTTCACCTTAAAATCTTGTTTATGTATATTCCAGTATACAAAAAATAACTTATACTTATTGCGTTGGGAATAACACAAAATATTTTCGTGCGTAAAAGATTAGAAAGTTAAAGAAGGGGGCTATCATTGTTATCCATCTGAATCTAAAGAACAATGCAATAATCAAGTATTTTCACCAAACACCACACTTTCACGATAATATATTGTCACCAAAATGATTTAATGCACGGTATCAAATCCCACGCTTTGCACACCGACTCCATATTTCGTGTGACAAAATTATATTCGAGAAACCAAACCTTCATGTTTATGACTGGTTATTTTCCTATGATGGAGTAGATAGAGTCCCGGAAGGCAGGGTAACTCTTCATCGAGGCAAAAACGATTTATACGAAAATACATGGGATGGATTCTCACGCATATCACGCTCGATATTATACAAAAAGATAAGGCGATGATTACTCAATACGTGTAGTCGAATAATGTGATGAAGAAAGTGGACTGGTATCCTAAAATTTGCTTTAGTTTTGAAACTCAATTTTTTGTATTTCAATGTGTGTGGGGAGTTCATCCACACATATTAAAACCAGAATTGTTTCGAACTGTGCGGGCTAAAAGGAATTATGTTCCGCGGACGCTCAGACTGTGGAATGAGCTTCTTCAGGGTGGGCAACGCGCGAGTGATACCCCTGGTGTTGCAAGCGTCCATAGGCTACCTTAACTGCTTACCATCAGGTGGGCCGTATGCTTGTTTGCCACCTAAGTGGGATAAAAAACTTCCTCACACCCTTTTTGAAGAACCCCATGCTGTAGTCCATTGGGAAAACCTCGGCAGGGAGCTCATTCCACAATCTGAGCGTCCGCGGAAGAAAGCTCCTTTGAGACCGCACAGTTCGAAACAATTCTGGTTAAAATGTGTGAGATAAAGACTTCGGAATTTTAGCTAATCAACGTTTGATAACTTTATTATGAATAAGGGGGTTATAATCACACATAAATATCGAAAATCCGACAATCTCATGCGATGTTTCAAGTAGTTCAACTACATACGCGGTGTATAAAACGCTTTCATATCTAACCAGAAAATATTCACAATGGGAATCATTGCCGTAAAATGGTATAAAATTGAATGACCGCCTCATACGGCTAATAAATAAACAAAAACTTTCTTTCCGATTTGTAAAATCACAGCTTTAAAAAAATTCTTAGTAACAGCTGCATTTTTTTTTGTGTCCTTTTTCATTCCATCTGGCTTGAGCCTGATCGCAAGGTGGTGCTAACACCTGCGAAAGCGGATGCACAGGTCCTATAAGCAAAAAATACCTGTTACTTACGCCCTTATTATTTACTCGTTAAGGATTATGTTTGCTTTTAACTTGCTTCTTTTTTGTAGTCGTGCTTTCATTTTGCGCACTAAAACTATTCTGCCTAAGTGCTTTATTGGCGTGCTCACATATAAAGTGCTGTAAGATTTTTTTATGGATTCCTTTCAGGCAGTGAGCAAAGAATAATGAGTCAATCGTGACTTTTCGATGAATAAATCGAGTGAGTGAAATGAATTTGAAATGATAATGCCTTACATCGTCTGAGTTGAGGCAGCCTTGTTGCCTAACAATTAATGTGGTGCTTGAGTCGTGACAATGTTTCTAGCTGTGGATTGAATAACTTTGCTGAATTATGTTCAAAATGGAGGAAGTTTTAGGCTATATATCTGCGTTGATAATTTGGGACGTTTCACTACAATGTGGTAACAGAAGGCTTAACTAAATATAACATTTTATGAGCTAAGTTAATGCAACGCTTAATGACTTCCTAGGTCCATTACTGAGATGGAGTGTTATACTTAACGGTGAATTCAACAGTTTATATCACATTTTAAAGATGTAGTATAACTATAATAAACTAAAATGTAACAGTAGGAAATTGCGTATTCTATTTGTACAGTCAAGTAATGTGAGATATCGCAATGAGCTTGCGCTCTTGGTCTAGGAAAAACATTGTGGACACAGTAGCCTTCTATGTTTCGGCAACACATTGGCATTCGCCCAGGGGCCAAGTCTGCTATATTAAATAAAAAAAAGCACAAGTCATGCATGGAGTACTGCTACCATCTTTAGGATGGCCGATCCGCTAAGTACCAGCTTGACACCCTCGACTCAATAGACCGCCGAGCCAGGAGACTCATCGGGGATGAGTGTTTAATTAAGGCGAAACTCACGAGGCTTGATCATGGAAGAAAGGTTGCTTGCCTATCGGTTTTCCACAGGATATATTTTGGAGAGTGTGCGCAGGAATTGTTCAACCTAATTCCACCATCCCCATTCTTACACCGAACCACAAAACGGAAAAGTTGTTGACATACCGAAAATACGGACACAACGTTTTGCATCCTCATTTATCATGCGGACAGCAAGGGAGTGGAACTTGCTTCCGGCGTCTGTGTTTCCTGACTCATACAATTTAGGGCAGAGTGAATAGGTTCTGGGCGAGCGTATTTCATCTTAAGCTTCGTCCCTTATGGGCGGGTCAGTGGCCAAATGCAAACCCATTTAATAAAAAAAAAAAAAACATTCTGACACGATCCTATTACATCTCCACTGCCAACGAGCCAATATGCGTTGTCTTCTAAATTCGTCATGATTTTCGACGCTATCGAATTAGTAGACTACCAAAACTGTCAAATCTGTAAAATTTTACACCACTGATAGTTCATTGAAACACAATGGTAATAGCAAACTTGGGCCTCTGGTATCGCAATCGTCCTTCGGCGACGGTAGCCACTTAGGTACCAATCATTTACCTCCGTCAGTATTCATTGCATCAAAAATTCAATGGTATGTCAAGCCCTCTGACACTGACACAACAACTGTCACATTTCGTTAAATCTCTAAAAGGCGTAAAGATCAACGCAATTTTTACACCGGGCAACACTCAATACGGTTAACCCGCATGGCCATCAATCTGATCTAATCATGCCCACTTGTCCACAGTTGCACAACCATAGTATATGTTCACATGATGGCGTTGTAATGTGAAATTGCTTACACTTACGCCCCGAGCGTACAAGCGTAGAGGCTAATTTTGACAACTGTGCTCAGAGAAAGTGAGTAAAGATTATTGAATTATCAGAGGCGTGATTGGATTTGCTTTGAAGGTATAATTTGGGTTTGGCTTGTCAATGATAAGAATAGAGCTGTAGAACTACTTGTAGTTATTCAAGTATATACTTTTTTAATATAAGTATCTATTTAATTAATACATATGCAACTTTTATAGGTAACTTCTAGCGTTATCTTTCAAAAGCGGTATATACAAAAAAAAATGTAGTAGCATTTTACAAGTCCTCTCCATCCAAAGTTTGCTCTGTAGATATCGCGATTATGAATCTTCCTTGTGAAACAATCAATGTAATTTCCGATGCTAAGTATGTTCTTCCGACTGACCTGGAAGGAGGATTATGTTTTTTTCTCATGTGTTTCATTCATCCGATTTTTTTTAGTTAGCCCTCTGCGTTTATTCGAGAAATACACCAATAATAAGGCTTTTATGCCAGGTAATTCTCGAAAAAAAATATATTTAAAATTAAAACTGCCTTCACACTTCAAACTTCTTCATGATAATGTAAACGAGATGCAAAATGTATGTAGTTATAGAAAATAAACAAAATCCTCACAGTAATATCGTCTCTAAAATAGAATCCGCGAGACTCGTGCGCTATACGGTTGGTATTACCAATCATGACACGTCTACGCTAATTTTAATCTATGTAATATTAAGTAGCATTAACTTAGTGTGAAATTAGCTTGAGGACCTTGTACTAAACGCTTCGTCGAACATGAGCTTGTGACTGTAAAACAAACAGACAAGCAACAAGGCTTTTAATGTAAATAAGATAATGGACGGGTGGTTTCAAACATGTTTAACATGTGATAGTTGACTACTTGTATCTGAGAGCTGTCTCTGGTTGTTTTAAATGGAGCCGTGCCTAATTGTAATGAAAACTTTATTGTGGGTGAAAATGTTGGTCTTGATCAGCGTTGCCAGACGTCCCGATTTTGGCGGGACGTCCCGATTTTTTGCCCAAAATTAAATGTCCCGCGCGGGACAGGCCTAGTCCCGCTTTTCGAGCATTACTCGATGGTGAAATTGAATCATCGGTGGACGTAGAAGGGGGTAATTGTAAAGACACCACTGCTGAAATGGTACCAGCTTTCCTGCGATACGTCTTAAACACCGCAGTAGTGTCGCGTCAAAGTGCGCTAAATATCACTGAAAAGCACAAAAATCATGTGCCACATATTTTGACGCCCACAAGCGAATCAAAACCTATAGGGTACTTCCCATTGACCTAGAACCATAAAATTTGGCAAGAAGCAATTCCATGTAGCTCACACCTACAATTTTCTACGGAACCTAGGTACGCGAGTCCTGCTCGCATTTGGCCGGTTTTTTAAGAATGTCCCGCTTTCGACGTTAGAATCCCGCTTTTTTTACTCTAGATGGTTAAAAATCCCGCTTTGCCCGAAAAAAAATCTGGCAACGCTGGTCTTGATATAGGTAGATTCTATAGTACAGTCAGCGCTAAAAGTAGCTGTTCACTTTAGTACCGTGTCGGTTAATATATGAACGGGTACTAAAGTGATAATTTTGTTTTGACGCTGACTGTACCTAAGTAAATATTGTATTAAAAAGGTGCATGCAGCCGTTATGTTGAGATCCTTCGTGAAATTATAGTCTTATTTCAGATACACTGTCGTGTTTAAATTCCATTCCATCCAAAGGTTTACAGAGATCTCATTTTAGCTATTTAAGACCGATACATTTATTAAAGGTATTTATTGTTGTTTATTTTTGTCTTTTTTGGTTTTATTTTCTGTTTGTTATATAAATATATATCTAGAACTATGTCAGCGATATCCAGTAAGTAAAGTCGTTAAAAAAAGCTGTATATAAAGGCGTATCTACAATTACACGGCCATGCCAGAACCCCGCATTTCCAATTAGAAAGATAGACAGCCGTCAGTTCTGTCAGGTAACTTGCTAACCACGCCTGCAAATTATATCTTGTGCAATAGACAAAAAAATAACAAAACATTGCCAATTTGTATGTGTGAAAAGATTTACATAATGTGCTCTAACTATAGGACCATTTAAATATGGGTATTATTTAAATGTGCAGTGTAAAGAAAGAACTGTAGGATTGTTATTAATACGAGTATGTTTTAGATTATTATTTTTCTAATTAAACAATTACTACAAGGTGCAGAAAAATAAGGACTATAGTACAGTAGTACCCAACTGATATGGCGCGTCGTGAATCTTCGTTCGCACAGAAAAGAAAGTATGTCCCTGAAGATTAACGAAAGAATGCTTAAAACTTACAATCAACCTTAGATCACTACTATAAGGTTCATAATACACTGCAGCTGTCAGTTCCGTCTTACTCGCAAGTCACGCCCCTCCGCACGGCGCGCGCTAACATGGCGGCAGCTGCCGACCAATAGCGTTTCCCGCGCTTTGAAAATGTATCTTCTGCGCAGATACATTGGTACATTTACTAAGTATGTATACAGTTGGGTTCTTGGATACTTATGAACTTTTTTTAAAGAATCAGCTCCTGAATTCAATCAATGACAGTATTTTTGAATATCGAATAAGGAGCATGGATTTAATATACAAACAGGATTGAACTCTCCAAAAATTTTATCATACAAAAATAAACCATAAGTCATGCACGTTAGGGTTTACTTTTGTTAGTTATCTTAGCCGAGGCAAAACGAGCCGAGAGAGATAGCCCGAACCGAGGCCGTTTGTCCCTTTTCCTCAATTGCCAAAAGATAAAAATGTTAAAGATGGTAGAAAATATTTCACCACAACAAGTAAAATATATTACGTATAAATATTTTTTTGCTATTAAACTAGTTTTAAATCATTTTATTTTGTAGGTTTACATCTGTACATAATAATAAATAATTGTATTTAAGTAAAATAATCAAAATAATATGATTGTTTGGTAGCTATCATAAAATTATTCTGGTAGCACTGAAATCTGATATCAGTGGTGTCATGGCAACATGGCGACTTTTTCTGTTGTTTTGTGGAAACGCATTTTGTTTATACTTTTTATCGTGAAAATGGTGAAAAAAAATTGTATCAAGACATGTAAAAGTGAATCATGTGCTGGTTGTGGGATTTTATTTCACAAGTAAGGAATAACGATGATTTTATTTACTAACAATGGTGAGTCATAAGTAGTTTGACCATGGTTTATTAAAAAAAATTGTAGACGGAAGACACTAAAGTTAGTGTAATTCTTTTTAAAACTAAGTATAATGTTTATTGTGTGTTGTAATGTGTACCTATTGTATAAATTATTTGTACCTATGTATCGCATAATTGAAATAGCATTATTTTTTATGTTTGTTACAGCTTTCCATCGAAAGAAGAAATGAAGCAAAAATGCAATTTTGATGCGATTAAAACAAATGTTTTCCACAAGATTGAAACATCTTATTTATTCCACCGCATCCTTTCCAATGCATAACAGATGAAGAACCGCAAAAACTGTAACTAGTAAAAGCATTGGCTAATAATTCGTACCTATTCACCACGCGAAATGTAATGCATTCAGAAACTTAGGCAGTGAGATTGGCCTAAGGCAGAAACTAAATAAAACGATTTTGTTTAGCCGTGTTTAATTTTAATAAATACCTACTTTGTCAAGCACATTCGAGTTTTATTTCCCTTTGCTTTATTTTAATTCCCAAATAACAGCTCTGTAGAGCAAACTGAAAAAAGAGCAAGGGGAAAAGCCGTGGTCCCAGAACGAAATTCTGCATGCACCCTTGCCTATTCATACGTAATATTTGATGATTCGACACAAAACGTAACTCAAAAATTAATCATAACTTTTCTCAAAAACATGGGTATACACGGCTACACATCAAGCTATACATTTCCAGTATAAACTGATCTCGCATTGTATAGGATTTCTGTACAATGAGAGGTCAGCTAATATTGGAAATTTATATCTTGATTAATCGTGCGTACACGATTCAACACCCACATAGAACATAACAATGTTCAGTTTCAAATAATGGGTTTTCGCGAAAAAGTATCTCGATATCTATAGTTTTTCATTATGGTTTTATCTCTTATTTTTTCTATAAATTATTATTTCACTATTTTAAGTAACATAATGTTAATATTTTTGTAATACAAACAATAATTTGAAATCAACTAGTGTCAAAACGCCACAAACAGACAAAATTGGAGGAACTTTGCAATGCAGCGATTGTGCGCGAAAGGGACTAACAATGACCACGACCACTCTGCCAAGAGTGCACGACTAGGAAGAAGAAGTGTTAACCGGACACAAATTATCTCTCAAATCCAACTTTCCTGTTCGTTATAAAAATGTTTGGTCACCCTATTAGAATGGGATAAACAGCCTCGGTATGCGTTATCTCTCTCTGCTCGCGTTTTTGGCCCAAGAGCTCAATCCTGTTTGTATATTAAATCCATGATAAGGAGCTAATTGTACGACAAGATGCCATTCGGTCATTCAAGTGCAGTTTTCATCATCGATCGCTGTCCATTCGATTGGAAATGCGTTTACGGAGAAAGTTATCGAGAGATTCGCGGGGAAGGTGTTGTCTTCATAAAATGCGAACTGGATGGTGTGCAACGAGTTTTTGCAGCCAGATCCGTGAATGCACACTATGTATGTTGCGTGACTGGGTAAAATGATACTGTGACATAGGTGACATATTCTTTTTTTTACTTATATCTTATTAATAGATAACTTACGAGCTATCATGTAAAAACTCTTAAGTTTATGAAAAAAAACAACAGAAGATTGAACAAAATAACCTTATATGGAAAGTTCTTGTGATGAAATTGCCCCATATTAATATACTTATGCCAATATTAATGATTCATTACTGAACGATATTTAAGATTTTCGTGAAAGTGCGCGCGTAAAACAGGTTCGTTCACTTGTGCTAATGATTTACATATTTTTTCGTCAGAAATCCAATAGTGACTTCCAATGCGTCGGTACTTGTAGGCATGTAGTAAAATATGACACGCTTTCATAAATTTAAGGCCTTACCATGGTTTTCAATTAAATTGTTAAGGGCAAGTTATTCAGAGAAAATGTTTTACATAAAACGAAAGTTATTATCCCGAAGCTGAGTAATGTCAAAAGTAGCTATAAAGGTTGAACTTTACGGGAACTTGAACTACCTGAATATTATATAAGTCACTCGGTGTTTGGTAGATCAATTCATTAATTAAAAGCAAAACTGAAACTAGAACTTTGACATTTTGACATACTGGCAACATTGTATAAACTTTTTTTAAATGTTTGTTCCGGCTCAGAATAACTAAAACTTTAACCCTCATTATAAAATATATAATATACTTAAATTGCAAAGAAATACAATTCTGGTTGGATATTCACTATTAAGTATCAATACATCAATTCATGTAGAAATACAATAGATTTTTACAATAGATAGCATATCTGGCTTCCTGGTTTGCCTGACAGATAGGTATACGAAACAAATCTATTAGAGATAGATAACAATAGATATATCTATTTTAATAATATACCACAGTCTGGCAGTCTATTCACTTATTTTATTGCTCCTAAGCAATTGCAAATACGTGTAAAGAAGGTGGTAGAATCAAGTACAAACTTTTTTAAAGATGTAAATAAAAAAACAAAATTAATGAATGGTCTATCACAGATAATAGCAAAAAAATACGTTCTTTCCTACTACGAAAATATTTATTGCCTACAAAATTATTGATCCATATCACTTTACGCTCCATACCATCAAATGCCATGGCATAAAAAAAATTAAATCACCATAAAATAAAACGCTTTTTGCCGCCACGAAACGAGCGTAGTTACTTCGATGACGTAACCAATTTATTGTGCCTATTAATTTTTTTCACTTGCAACACTGCCAAGGCTATGTCATCGACCTTTACTACTGGCCAGTGGCCACAGGGGCAGAGCAAAAAAAAACATAGTTGCGTGACAAACATTCCTTAGATTTATGGAGTTGTATGAAATTATACAAAACATAAATAAGCTGGAATATAACGGAATCAAAGTTCATTTTAGTCTGATTAATTGGAATACTAAAAAAACTAAAATAATCTTCGTTAACATTAATTTAAGAGCTAACGTTATTTGTGTATGAACCATTTTCACGGTTAATCAGATTTTGATGAAAATTTGCAGAAAGGTAGCTAGGTTCATGGAGATAAATAATGTACTTTTTATCTCGCTACTACGCGTATAAAAACACTAGGTGTAGCCAAATTTCATACAAAATAGGTGTCGACAAAGATTTTACATTCTTTAATGTTGATTTAAGGCACTGTATTCGGTATCATTTAAAAGATAAAAAAGACAGCATTTGGAAAATACAATTGAATTTACTTTGCCATTTCTCGTATACGCTAAAAAATGTACACCTCAAATGGAAAATGGCAAAAGTCTTCTTTAAAATGACAACACCGTCACACAAAAAGCATTAAGAATTAAAAAGCAAATTAAAGTAGAGAAAATCTTTGCTGAAAACATCTCGAATATTTTTAGTTTGGGCCAAATTCAATCCCGGTAAGTTTATAAAGGTTTCTACATACCTACTATGGTGTGTCGGTAAATAACTCCAATAACTATTCATATCTATTCTATAGGTATCATCCAATTGTAACGCAGGTGGCTACTATGCAGATTTACGAACTTGTTTTCCTCCTCAAGTAGCTATTAATGTATTTTTTAGTATCAACCTCGTTTTTGTCCAGTATAAAATAAAGCGTAAAATTAAAAATTAAAGCAGCGTTATTGATACTGGCTCTTGTCTTACTTTTTATCTAGTCAAGTTTAAAGGTAAGGTTGCTAGTTAGCATTGGCAATTTTTTTCTTTGAACATAAGTAGTAGTAAAAAAAATTGCCACTTGCTCATGAAATTATGATTGATATGGACTAGTATTAAATATTTTAGTACAAAAGAAACTTACTCACGCGCCAACTAGTCCATATACACTGCGAATGAATTTGTAATTGGACACGCGAACTAAAGTCTATTTTTTATACCCTTTTTTTACAATTTCGTTGACCATGCCTGTGTCGTATCACAGTAATTTGATTATACCTTTATTAACAAGTTTCTTTATAAAAAAATCATACCATGTAGTTAGTTGTAGGTGATTTGTTACTATTTTTTGCGTATCTTTTCGAAGAACAATGACTCGCGTACCTCTAACCAGCTCCAGGCTAGGATTTGGCTCTAGATCTATGATTAAATCGCTTTTTTACAGCTTTCGTTACCTCAGTCAAGGCAATATCTATTTTAAGGCCATTCAGAAAAAGTTCATTATCCCCTAACACGGTATCATTAATCTTGTTCTATAGAAACCAATTGGTATATTTCTATGAATATGTACAGTTAGTAGTTATTTAGTATCTTCATAGCAGATAATTGTAAGTTTTGTGTGTTGAACTATGACCCGCTTGAACATTAGATAGTTTTTATAATGCAGCTATTTAAACACGGTGAAAAAAAAAACAAAGAAGTTCATTCTTCGAGTCATTATGTACTGTTTACTTAATATTTCGATTTCTTGAAATTATAGTCTATTTATAGGAATGCTAAACTTCTACATAAAATCTGTTGTTAATATTTGCAAGTTATCTAATGTTCTTGTTTCTTTATTGCAGGTAAGTTCTTCAAATGTCTAAAACTGCAACGGCTTACAGAGTGCATGCGATTGGTAAATATAAACGTATTTAAACGATCTGTTTTACTCGATTCATTGAAATACATCGTTATTTGCTAAGCTGCAGAAGTTTTATGTCACAAAGTATACTTTACTTACTGACTTTATTGGTATTTCGAGTCGAAAATCGAGTGACGCCTCTCGTACGCACATAAATCGATTCCCCTAATGCCAAAACATATTTCGTAAAATGATGGAACCAATTTATTTGAGAGGTTGCAAATCATTAGTCGGCAATATGGAAACCGTCAAGGGTGCAATGATTAATTATCATGCTATAATCCCCATTACGTTTAAAAATATCGATCCAGCTGTATCGTATGAAATTAAAATGTGAGGTTGGTCCAGCAAGCAGTGAATTCATAATATTTTGAAAATCTCTAGTTTCTTTTGTTAGATTTTATTTACTTCTTCTACCATCAACATCATCTTATTATGTAGCCCGTATCTTCCTGCTTTCCACTGATATATTCCTCTTTTTTTATCATACCACTCATATTCCTCGTCTTTAGTTTAATATTCTGAACCGTTCACACCAGAACATTAATAATGTTAGTGATTTGAACAAGTATCCGTGTTCACTACTTTGTCATACAAAAATCGTCCCCATTATTTTCTCCCATACCACATGTTTATTGCTAACTGTTTGAGAACCAACGAATAGTTTTCTCAGTTGCATTGCATTGGATTTTGTCACGAACAGTCTAGCCTTGGCTTGCATTTGTACAGCTGCTCGAAACGACGCTAATGCCGATTGCTCTGTCGATAAGTTATTTTTGCAAGTAAACGCGTATTTTATTACGGCGTTAATATATGTAATTATACCATAAAGGCATCAAAAAAGGTTTCTTTTGTGACGGAAAGCTGTGGAGTAAGTTGGCGTTCTACTTCATGTGAACTACCGTCGCCTTTGCCATTACCAGGAGAATAATTGCTAATGTGCTGCCAACCTTCACAAAGCCTAGAAGGCACCTGGTAGAACATGAGTTCTTCGAAGTAATTGGCTTGGCATATGGGCAATTATTGATAAACGGCAGTGACAACTTACTATGTTACACGACTGCCTGTATCATTTGAAAATATACGAGTAAAATGAATGCCAAGAATTGTCTAGTTTTTTAGCACATTACAAAATAATACGTTCTTTACGAATTGCATCATTCGTAATATGTCCTTCATCTCATATTGAGGAATCTTTGAAGTTGCTCAATTGTTCATCATCATCATCATTAAATGAATTGACAACGATTCTGTAATTATAATTAGTAATGGACGTTAATATTACTAATACTACTGCTTAGTAGTGACTTGATAACTGATTCAAAGAACATTCAATTGAAGCAAGAATCTGATGATCACATCCATACACAGCTATAAAGAAACATGAGAAATCTTTCGGATAGGATCTTAGTCGTCATACTTACTTAAACTCAGGCCATTCTTTCTTAATCTGAGCTGTAGGAAGAAAGTCCTAATAAATTAACCAAACATGTTTTTACATCGTGATAGAAACTGATTTCTGCAAATATATTCTCCATCATTAACAATAATTATGACAGCTACATCAGGTGATGATTATTTATTTGCAAATTAGGCTTTCAACGGGTAGATATTAATAATTTCTATATAAATATTAGCTTTATGATTGATAGTATTTCTTAATTCATCACGAATATCAGAGGCCGTGACATGCTCTGATTAACAAGCACAGCCTGTTAAATGACCTAGTCTTTCTCGATTATTCCTTGATCGATTAACTTTTACTACTAATTCCGTATCGATTTAAATTTTCTGCTTTCACTATCGCCGTACAATAATCAAGGATTAGTGGGTCGTCTATTGTTAACTTTTCTAAAACGTTTTGTTTTACTGTACCGGTAGGTAAGGTATTTCTAAAATTGATTACCATTTTGTCCTCATTATATATCATAACAATAAATGTACTGATCCTTTTTACTTTTCGTTTAGTTTCAATAGTCTGTCATACTCGTTTAAAAGTAGTGATCTTGAATCAACCAGAGACGCTGATAAAACATGTGTATTCAAAGCAAGTACTTCCGTTCAATATACCACAGGTCACTTGCCGGGTCGCGTTCTGGCCCCATTGGAAACGCTTTACAATCGTACGACCATCTGTCGACCATCCCGCCGATCGATGTAACGACAGATGCTGCATCAATGGTGATATTTGTTCGATACGTCATGAGACCTCGACATTGTTGGATTTCCAATGAGATGTATATTTTTTTAGGTCTTTCCACTTTAATAGGTTAATCACAAACTAATAAGAGATCTTTAATTGCTTTGTAATTGAAAGTGGTAAATTATCACTAGAAATCTTGGTGTTAGTGCCAAAGTAATTTTAATAGTCTAAAGTTAGTAATCAGCAATGTGTCACTGTCTGTTTGGCAAAAATGAATATCAGAACATGGAATAACTTTAAAACTATTGAATAAGAAATAATATCGGTCATATTATTCGCATTTAATACCTTTAGTAAGTTAATTTAGAGATAAGGAAATTCCAACACTCCCAACCATAACTTTACGAGTAACTACTATAAATTCTAGATCTTTATCACCATCAGAATTCATATGATCTAATCGAGGAACTATCTCATTTATTTACTCTCGGGCATCTCAATTAAGCATTCCATATCCATTACTTAAGATTAATACTAAGTTCACAACTAGTTTGTTATGTTAAACGTCTGTTACTTCTTACACTGTACCATTAGTTTCTAGATTAATACGCTCGAATGATTCAGTTTCACCGATACTGGTTTTATCGACATATTTCACAACATTGTTTATTTATATTTGTTTAATTACCTAATCTTTTACGGCAGTTATTGAGATTGTTGTGCTTTCGAACGGATGTTATGTCATTGATCGCTTCTCTGTTTGGCAATACTCTTCATTCGGTAATTTTGATCCTTTTAAGATATCGTTTAAACGTGTAAAGCGATTTTTATAACTATTCTGTACACGCTATGGTTTAATTTGATATGAGAGATAATGATCTACAAATGTGTTCTAAATTGCGATGTTGAATGTATACAATAAAGCGTAAAAGTATAAGATAATCAACTTGATGTTCTGTTAACTAAAGTAATGGTATATACTATGTTCGATATGAATTTGCGATGATTCTAATAGAGTTGACGTCATATTTAACACTAAAATGTATGTACTAATCGTGTTTTCTTTTTTGTATACAAAAAAACAATGTGACCTTCTTGTTGCAGGTTTGCAATGACTTTATATTGTAATGTATGATCTCATATCCTGAGAATTAAATGGATATTGTATTCATTAGTACGTTACGAGAGGAAGTGTACTCGTACGTAAGTGTTTTTTTTCGTCGTTAGTCAAGAGATAATTTGATAAAGCATAAATTCGCGAAGGTATAGATACCATCGTGGCATTATCTTTCAATTCGTCCGTAATTTTATTTTCCTCTATTAATAATAAATGCGAGTTATTAAAATTTTTACGATATCTAACCCTCGGCTGGCCAATCAAATGATAAAAAAAAACATCAATAAAGAAAATAAAACTATATCAACATTGCAAATTAAACTGAACTCAAGAAAACATAAGGCATAAACTAGCATGGCATGGTTTTATAGAGTGATGAAACAGATAATGTATAAAAACCCCACAATATTACCAGTTCAAGTGTTCATTAGATACGGGGTTAGGGGCGGATGTCCTCTCAGCGGAGAATTATCTAGAATTGATAGATTCATTACAGAGTAGCCGATTTGTTTAGAGAAATCATAACTAATTGAATGCTTATGTAGATAGGTGTTTGAAGAAAGTGCGCGTCGCGTTTTGTGTGAATAACTTAACTAAACAAATTGTTTTAGTCTTTGAATATGTTTATTTGAAGTTTCTTAAAAAAACTAGTCTCCATCTAAATCCCTCGCCTTTTAGATGTACACACGGCTACACATCAAGCTATATATTTCTAGTATAAGCTGATCTCGGATTGTGTAGTATTCAGCGGTCAGCATATATTAGAAATGTATATCTTGATCTGTAGCCGTGCGTACCTATAATAAAACATAATAAGTATGGAACTCAGGAAACTGAAAAAAATATATAACCAAGGTGCCAATTACAGTTAATTTATAAATCTTATCTAATAATTAGAACAACACATTGAATTATCCAATAGAAGTCTCTGATTTATCTACCCTATGGCTAATATGATAAATATCATGTTTCCGTCGATCGCAGGGTTGGATGGTACACAGTTGTGTAAACAAACGCATCTGTGGGAGGTATGATCGACCCGCATCTCACATTTAGGGTTAGTATTTTGTTCTTTTTGTAACTTTTCTATGCCTATATGTTAGTAATAACATCACTGGTGAACATGGAAGGAACAGAATCCCAAGGAAATTCCGAAGGGATCGTCAGTTTATCAAGGAAAAGTTCGGCTTTTTACTTTCTTTCAGGTTTTGTCACGTCATTTGTCCGGACTTTTTGCTTTTGGGAAATTTTTCATCATAAAAAAGGTTGAACAATCGTCAAAAATCGTGCGGAATTTTTTGCGAATGTCAGGATTTATGTTGGTCTTTTCAAATTTCGGATCGGTAAAGTTAGGTAGACTTTATTGTCCTGAAAGTGGAATCCAAATCATAGGAATTCTTACTAGGAAACCATATATTCATGAATAAACTTGCTCCATCCTCGCTTTCATCACCTCCTTCCTGTGTGAATCATTGAGGAAGATGCTTATTTCAATTTTAAACCTAAATAAAAGATGAAAGAGCAACGTATTGCATATTCTAATGTTCGTGCAAACGTAACTTATGTAAGCAAACCACCTATATAACGCGGAGCATATTCTTACAGATTTATGAGTAATTCTATTTTTTTAAGGTTTAAAGTTCCATAGTTAGTCATAACTACAGATATGAGTTACCAGGAACGCATAATGAGTTAACTGTTTTGTTGGAACGCGCAGAACACGCCGTTTTTATGTTCCAGCGAGTTAGCCACGGCTTAAACTAGCAAAAGGGTAAATAAAATGAGGCATTCATGTTTTTTATGATGAATTGTGCACAGGAAAATTTCATTTCATTAAATATCTAATCCCATACTGCTCTTTCAACATTAGGTTAGTTAGTTCGTTCATTTGGTTTTATTAAATCATATTTTTTGTATAAATAACTCAATTACCACTTTTGGGCCTATAACTCAATTTCTTATAAATAATATCGTGAAAGCGTTACGTAAAATTTCGTGTATGAACAAATTGTGTGCTTTTCACATCAAATTAGACTCGATGAATGAAATGTGTGTCAATTATATGTATTTGCATATTAATTGGACATAATATTAAATGAGGATTAAGTGGTTCAGTTATATAATAATGACATGAGAGAATCTGGCCAAGGTCGGCATATATTTATGTATTGAGATCGGAAATGTATTTCATTAAGGATTTATTGACAGGTAATTTTAAACATTTAGAAAAAAAGAAGAGAGTAATTTTGGGTTGGTTGATTTCATCAACAGAGGTGTGCCGAAAGTCAAATTATAGTACGATACCAAAACAAACAATAGAAAATAAAACTCCAAACATATCCTCTTCCTCCATCGATATGAAAAGCGTTAATAAAACACACAAACAATGCATAACATCCATCAAAATACGCATAGATAACTCAACGCTTAAAATACACACTGTTCTCATTAACCTTGATTGGTTTTACAACGAAGTTCCGCTTCCTGCTGAAATATCTGACTGTAGAACAATTGTTCGTGAGTATTCGTGACCCGACAATATAGACAGAACGACGCCCATTGATTATTGAACTAGGCAGCGCACGCGCAGCGCTGAACATAACTCGTGTTGCTGCCAATAAAGTTGTGGATAAGAATTATAGGGAGGGAATAAATGACGATTGAGACTATGCTGAAGATATTACAAACTCTACTAACAAGTTCCCCTTGGTTTTGGACCTAGATAAACATAATCTTGGATTAGGACGACTGGGAATATTACCTGTCCCAGCGGTTTACTCCGCGTTACCGTTATAGATAAAGTTAACTTATGTCACTCTAGGATCCATAGACTATCTACAAGCCAAAAATGATGTCGATATGTTGATCTGTTGTTGGGATTCGAGTCAGTATTACCAATGTTATTGGTTGGAAGTTGAAAACTTGAACTGGTCTGCAATTTACCCAGAAGAATTCTATTGGTTCCAAAAATTCGACTAGTGCATTACATTTTAAAGATCCTTTTAATTCCTTCTCTTCTCCTTGTTCTCATTTCATGATCTCAACTTCTACCTAAACAAAAGTTGTACATGGAACATTATCAGTCGGAGAATTTACCAAAACCACTGAGTCAACTAATGATTTATATTATTTTTGGGGTTTGCCGCAACTACCTCGAATTCTTCTCAATTACCCCCGCGGTTCCTTTTAAGGTATACATGATTGCATAATTAAGTCGGTGCATCTTTAAGAGATGACATCAAGCATAAAAAAAATACATTTCTCTCTGATGTTTTAAATTAAAAGCAAATAGACATGTCAACTTTAGCTTTACAACCGGTTCAAATGCAAATTAAGGTACTGAATACCGCTGTGTTATCATAAGATCTTTTATGCCGCTGTAGTGATTACCAACAGAGATAAAATCAAACAACAAATGTTATAATTTAACATGATGTAATGTTTCTGAATTATTTACAGTAAATGTACTCTGTGCTTTACCACCGTTAGTAATTGTCCACAAAGAAGCTTAGTAGCGCAGTTATGGGGAATAGTAATATCTTAGTCGGTAATAGCCCTGAAAAAAAGTTTCTATGATGATGATTAACATTAAACTTCAAATTAACACCTTTAAGGCATCGGTAGCTTCCTAGCTTACAATCCTCCAATGAAACCAGTCCTAAACCAACAAAATTATTGAGTTTAGTTTACCCGGAAGCCTATCGTAAATCGTTCAGATCATTTCTGTTATCGAGTTCTTGTGGTTTATCTGAAATATGAGAAACGGGGCTTTACATCGGCTGTTTAATTTTAAAATAATACAAAAATGGTTCTTCTAATTTTACAGTATATTATGGTGTTTTCAATAGGTCCTAAATATTTTTAATAAGCTTATTAAAAATAGCTTATGTAAAATCAATTTTACCTGTAAAGCTTTTATGTTTAAATTCGATAAACTATCACCCGATTAAAAAAAATATGTTTTCATTTGGTTTTTATTGAGGAAAGTTTTTTGACACGGGTGAAACCCCGGGGTATTGTTAGGTGAGTCATATTTTCAAAAACTAGTAAACGGAAAGTTGTGGTTAAATCAAAAATACGACCGTTAACTGGGACTAAGTTAAATTGTTTGGACTAGCAAGTAATAGCTAAAACGAATCCATCTTTAACAAACAGTGTCTTCCTAGCACCCGGAAGAAAAGCCAATAGACATGGCAATAAACACACTGCAATTTAACAATAATCAAGATAATTTCTCTGTCACATTTGAAGACCGAGAACTCCTATAATTATTTCCGTGCAACGTGACGCATAAATCGATTTGAACTCAAATTCAAAACTTAATTCAAATAACTTAAGCTTAGCACAGTTTATCTGTGCTGCAACAATAAAATCGATTGTTATATTGTCCCGTTCAGTGATAAATATTCTACACAATGTTGTATTGAATATACTTACCTTCATCTTTCTCTGTTCATTTATTTACTTTAGCATTGGTTAGGGATGTATCCTTTACCGGTATTTCTTTATTTGTTTTAATATCTGTATGAAGGAATCCGATTTTAATTGTGGATTTGGTTTCGTTTTCATTTCGTAAATTCTAGTTACTGTAAATTTTTGCAGAAATCTCGTAAATTTCAACTTTCTCTTAACGAACATGTACAAGAACTAGCCGTAATTGATCGTAGGTAATGCCATGTCAGTCAAGTTAACGTTCTGAATTATTCACTTGAATTTGTCCATTTCGAGTAAAAGTTCAACTGGGAATAGTTTATGTTGCGTAAGAACTTGTAATGATACATAAATATGCTCGGAGTAATTTAATCTTACTAATAACATGCATGAAGAAAATGCTAAAAAGTAATGCAAAACGTTTAATGTAAATTGTAGACATTACTTTCGTTCTGTTGACACTTACGTAAGTAATGCAGAGTGTAATGAGAGTGCTAATTGAGCCTGTCAACATTTACAATGTATTCTTTATAGTCTTCGATCATGTGTATTATTACTTCAATATGTGTGTGATCTGACATTGAGGTTGAAATGACATGTAATTATAGCTTAAAATATGCAATCCGGCCCTACGGCTTGTAAAATCTCTCCGAAATTTCTTATTTGACCTTGTAACCTTACTTTCATCAAATAACATTATGTTGTTTTCTCGTTCATTCTATTGACTGCAAACGCACGTGCTTTTTTACACTTATCAACTCATTACGTTCTGACTTTTGACAGCTCTAATTTATGATCAAAATATTTATCATTCACTTCCCGGTAGTTATTATCATCTATAATGATATCTCTTAAATCTTTTAGCTAATATTTGCCGTATGGTCAAAAGCCATACAGGCTGCCGGAACGTTGACTAATGGTTCTTGTGAAGCCGGTGCTGTCTTAACGCGTTCCGTTCATGATGTTGAATATGATCTGAACAATGAACAATGTGAAAGTATGGATGCTAATGCAACGTCTAGAGCCCTAATGCAACTAGAATGACGTGTGACGGATTAAGAGCATTAAGTGGAGGCTACTTGTAATGTAGAATTGATTTGTAAGTGATCTAAGAAATCTTAAGTCATGGCGGTGGTCCAATTATATTCAATAGAAAGTTGAAGATAAGCGTGTTGATGCAGGGAGCTGGTTTTATGTGCGAGGTCTAGTGATCAGAAAAGCTTGGGGAGTGACTTAGCTAAGGAGGAATCTTCATGATGTTTAATTCTTCGAATTTCTTTAGATAAGGATTCTTATAGGTACAGTCGGTTACAATGGGATATATCCATTTAATGTTACAAAATTATGTATCCTCTTGGATGCAATAGTTAACTTTTAATATAAGCTTAACATTTCAGTGTATACCAGTAGTATACCACCATCGTTTGATATATCCTTAGAAATGTATATTGTTAAGCTTATATTAACTATTAAGATAACTATTGCATTCAAGAGGACACAACTTTGTAACATTACATAGATATATCGCATTATAATTGACTGTACATAAAAAGTACCTATCGATAAATAATACATTGTTGTAGAAATTCACATTCCATCCTTGTTTTCTTATCTCTGTACACAATAAGGTTATTTATTAACCGGATTACTGAATTAAAACTCCTTTGTATTGCAACTGATATTGATACCTGCCTGACAGACAACTGATAGATAAATTCAACAAAGTATTCCTGAACTAAAAGTATGACAATCTTTTAATACTTAAATAAAGAGAGCAGAACGACTGCACTAGTCCTTAAATCACTGTATAGTGGTAATATTGTGCTTGCAGCGGATTTCACATCATAATGAAGGTTTATCGATGCACCGATCAATATATTTTATAAAGCAGTTCAACTACGGCATTATCACGTCAGCTTATAGAATGCATTTCAAAGGGAATGCTAATCGAATACTCTATTGAAACCTTACAAACAATATTTTGCACTTATATTCTGTATTCGTTTATGTTTGTTTTTCCTTCTTTATCATTTATAGATATTTTACCCTTAATTATGATTGTCATAACATGCATATATTTTTGTTTACTATGAGCTATTTCAGCTTACAAGGCTCTATCTATTTGATATCATCATGATCTTACATTAAATCATATTCTATTGCAGAAGCACAATTGTTTTTGATTAATGAAACAATGTGGCCTACAAATTTGTTGTGTCAAGATTAGTCATCTCATCACGCTGCTATACGAGTGTTACAAATTAGAAGCTATCATGACAATGTTATAGATTCGTTGTGTGAATTAGCCAATGTTCTTGATATTTGATAGAAAATAACACAGCACCGTTTTGTCTAACGATCATTCTGATCGAAAATTTTATTGCTCAAAATTATGACTCTATTTTAATAGCATGAGGTATGGTGGAATAACTGTTTGTAAATTTATCGACAGATCCAAGTAACCCAGTAATTAAACGTTCGTTTTACGACCCAATATCTAATATTTAAATACCAATTAAGGTTGTATCTCCAGCGTAAGTAAGTGGCTCGTTGACTGGAATTGTAATTGAAGCAAAAGCAACCGGTCTATTAACAATATTGTTTGCGGATGCTGTATTCTCACTATCGAGAGCACGTGGCCACCCCGTTAGATCTGTTTGTCTCTCGGCTACTTCTCAGACATTCTTATGCTACATCGACTGCTAAAACGACGCTGCATTTAGGTTAATTTGTCTCATATTTACTCCCAATTTCTACATAGCTGTCATGCTTCTGAAATTATTTGCGTTATAAAAGCACATTGCACACTAAAACTAGACCGAGATTTGTTAAATAAATTCAAGCTGCTAACGATTAAGGATTGAATTACGGCTATTGATAAAGCCCACCACGATTTGTATAACTTACCGGTTGAATAATCTACATTCTGGATCTACTCAATTTTCCTTTCTCCATGTTCCGATAGATAGACATACCATCAAATAAAACTGGTTGGTTATTCTAATTATAGTTTGCTATTACTGTAGTTAATATTTGCAAATTGCCATCCCTAAATAGGTCAATGGCATATGATTGAAGAACCAGAAACGAGTTGTGCTCGAAGTAAATTAATAGATTAAGTGATTCATACAACGTTGGTGATCTCATTCTCAGACGTCAAGATGTATCTCTCACTTATTAAACACTACCATAAGAATAACTTTATTTTCAAATGTACCATCTTGGATGTTAATTTTGCAAATTTGAAGACTTTTCGAATCAAATATTTCCACTAGAGTAGTCAAAACGTCATTCCTGCAATCCTTGAAATTGATGAGTACTGCAAAATTATTATTATTTGTTCCGAAATGATGACCTAATGCCAACAAAAGATTGACTTCAACTTCAAATGATGACATTACAAGGTCGTTGTTTTTAGTTTCCTGCATGATCAAATTACATACGAGCACGATAATTGTTACATTGAGATCATCTATTTTTATAACGCAGTTATTTTATTTCTCATTAATACATCGAGGTTATATAGCTGTATCTTCTTTAGTCTCACTCAACATATAACAAACACCTTTATTTAATTAATCAAACTAATCACATAACGAATAACTACGAATAGTTATTGACAGCTAGAAATCACAAACTCGAGTGGCTTTTAACAGACTCTTGATTTTAAACTTCCGTAACTCAGTGCGGTCATTATGTATATTGCTTTTATGACTTTGCATACATAATTATCATCGATACTCAACTTAACGATAAATAGTCCTTGCAGTATTAAATTTGTAGGTCCTTACTAACTTAAATATTTCCTTACCTCTTGGAATAAATTTATAGAATCTCCCCTCAGGTCTAATGAAGTGATATCATCGGGTCGTCCATTCCATTTTGACCCCTATATTGCAGACCAAATAAACATTTCACGATTAAAGTTCTACTTGATATCCTTAAATCAAGTACGAAGTTAAATTGGTTGTATCAGATACACGTTGAAGCAAACAAAATGGCTCAATTTGTCTTCCACGTTGTAAGTGGCTTCATGATTTACAATCTCAACGCCCACTAGTGTTACAGTAGGAACTACTAAATCTCTGGAATGGATGCAAGATCTGGAGAATTAGCGTCAGTTTCTGGCCAGCATAAGCGTCCAATGTAATGTTTCCGTACTAAAATAGTTAATAGAGGAAATGAAGGACTAGATTTGCCAGCAGTAGCAAAAACAGTGATGTACTGCCCGTTAAAGATTACTAAGGAGCTATCTGAAGTATTTTAAGTGATTCACATATTACAAGTGCCGCGATAAATGATCAATATAGTAAATTAACAGCTTTTTATTACCTTCCTGTTGTTAGCCCAGAAGCCGTAGATAAACTAACGCAAGCTACTGACCTCAGAGCAGCCTCAAGCTGCCAAGTTTTTGAAGCCAGTAGCTCAATATTCCTCTCACTACAGTTTACTGTTAATAACGGACCTTCATTTGTGCACCTCGGTTCTGCAAACAAAGAGTTTTTTGTACTGATAGCGTTGCTTACGGCCATTATAGTCTAAGAATATTAAGCTTTAGTTTTTACACTGTTAATGATGAGCAATTATTTCTAGATTTTGAAAGGAGCTCATGTTCATTCGAGAAATATAGAAGAAACCGACGCCTTTTAAATTTAGTTGCGTGTATTTTGATAGGATATAAATTGCACTAAATGACGTATCTCTTATCCGGATGTACGCCCATCTGTGAAGTAAATGTGATGTGACACGTTGATATCGCTATCCGTACTATTTTGAACTATATCATTAAAGTTAACTGAGTTTGTCTATGTACGAGTATGTTACGCGGAATAAAAATGGATATGGCATTGAATCATTTTCTTTTATATTTAGTTAAACTGTTGCCAACTCTCGCAATATCATAAAGATGTCATCACTTTTCCTTGGGTTATATATTTTTTCTTTATTTTTCGTGTTTTCGCTTATTGCTTCTTCATCATCTAAGCATTTTGTTTTAGCAACAAAATCTGAATCAATTTACTTACAACCGTCATGACGTCTATTGAGAGCTTAGGAATCAACATATCCAACAAGATCTATTTTTATCTTCAATGAAAGTTTAATTTTCGCGCTTATCGCATTTATATCTATAGCTATTCAATCTTTACCTAATTCTTTAATCTTGATCTAAATCAGTGACTCAGTATATATAACTGATGAATGAGTATTTTGTCTACCCACACGTGTGACGATACTACACTCGTTTGTTGAAATCGTAAATGCATTAGTAATTTAATGTGGGTAGACGCTGATTGGATCTAATTTTGTTTTCATTCGAGTTGAATGACCTTGTTCGTGCAATGGATTTTTGGATCATGTATTGCGGAATTTTATGAATTGTTAAAGATCTATTTTACAGCTGTTTGAAGTTCTTCCGTTTCGGTTTTATTTACAAATCCATTGTTTAGCGTTCTTGCTTCTTCAGTTCCCTTCATATATTTCATTTTTGTTGAATTTACACTACATGTAAAACTTCAGTTTTAGATAGGAACGTTATAATGGTTAGGAGCAAGGCTATTTTGGTAACTATTTGCTGTACAATGATATAGTGTATGTCTATCATCTGAGTATTTGATCGTTACTCAATATTTTTATCAAATATCATTTACTGTCCTGTCTTCTTCCATTTCTTTCATATCCATCCTCTAGAAGTAGCCTCCTCTCTCATCCAAAAAGACCTCGGCTACTTGTTCTATTATATTTCTTTAATGTATCATGTAAAAATTATAACTACACCTATTCATTTTGTAACACAAAAAATTACAATCATATTAAGGCTTTTGTTTTTAAGTAAACCTCAAGGCTTCAAGTCGCTGACCAATTACTACCAGTAGTAGCATAAAGGCCAAAGCAGCAATTACTATGATTTAACTCTTTGTTAGTGTATCGTATCATAAGCAAATTAGTTATATATTCTCGCTTGGGTTCAAATAGTTTTGTAGTTGCATAATTGCGGTTGTGAACTTGAGATCTATAATTATTATTTTGCCACTATTCTACAGATAAAATTGTTTATACATTACAGCACTTTGTTTTTGTTTTTATTTAAGTGCTAACTTACAATACATCATTTTATTCTGAAGTCTAACAGCTTCTTGATCAAGCAATTTAGCTTCCTAAGATTTCTTGTCTGAATTGTGTACCTCACGACTCCACTCAGCGGCGAGTAGGTAGTTTTTTTACTCATCAATTTTGCAATTTACCGATGTTGCCAACCGCAATACACATAATTGCTAGTTGTATAATAGCATCAAACCGTGGTTAGATCACAATGTTTTGCATTTTAGATTTGTAGTCAATATTATGATGATCACAGTCACTTAGCTGTCCGTCAAATGTACTTTCATTTAATTCATCAACTTCATCAAATATGATGACCGTTTCGTATTTAACTAATGATAGATGAAGCTTGATTATTTTCTTTAATTATTTTGCAACCGCATTATTTTGATTGAAACGTTTTGAAAATCCAATTGCAGCTGCAAAAAACAAATCGACTCTCACATTTATATTTCAAGCTGTAGACAAAACAATGGTTCGGTAAATTCAATGGAATTTCAAGGGTTATGTTTACTTATAAATCAAGCAACAGTAACAACATTATTCCAGCCTCTCAGCACAAAACACTACTTTTGTATGCATATTCCAATATTACCGTATTGTTTGAACTAAGAATTCCAATGCAACTTGTATTATGCAACCATTTCAAAAACCGTAGAACAATGGTACACATACATTTCTGTTCAATTTTTCCATCGCCTTGTTAATATTGATGTCAAATAGTGTTGAGTCGGCAATGGAATGAATTCATTTGCGTATACACATAAACTTTAAGTTAAGGGTGCTTGAACTTCAGGTAGTGAGGTCAAAATGTACTTCACAATGAGGTTATTTTCGTTTGCTTTGACGTTTTAATAATGTTTTATGTTTCTTGTTACAGGTAAAGCACTCGAGTTCTAATAACATGGATATATGAATATAAATGTATGTATTTAAAAAATGACGTTCGGCTATTGCTTTTGTATGATATGCACCTGTGCAAGAACGTGCCTAAGAAGTTTTAAACGTGTTATTGTCATCTTTTCTATGGTATCTTCTTACGTATATGGACTTACTGAGATTTTCTCATAATATTTTGAATGATCAACGCACTCAATTTGGTGGATTACTTTATTAGCACCAATAAATTCATGTGATTAGCAAAGAGCCATTTCTGTCTTCGTAAATATGTCTGGATGACTAAACATGTTTTATGTTTGTGTCTTAAATCTTTCATAACGTTTTTATTTCCTACTAGCTGTCTCGCGCGGTTTCACCCGCGTTCCCGTCATACAAAGTAGCCTATGTCACCCGGGGATAGTGTAGCTTCCCAACAGTGAAAGAATTTTTCAAATCGGTTCAGTAGATTCGGAGCCTATTCAATTCAAACAAACAAACAATCAAATCTTTCATCTTTATAATATTAGTTAGATATTGCAAATTGCTTTGCGCCTTCCAAGAATTTTTGCATTAATATTCAAACAAACATTAGATACTCAGACAGAATACCTTTTATAGGGTTTATTGAAAGGGTTGACACGTAATTTATTATAATTATAGCCAGTTAAAACCTTATCGGATTGCAACAGGGCATTGCTTCTTACTCGTGTAATTGTGATCGGTAATTCCTTGCACAATTCATGAAGATAAGTATAATCGCAGTCAATAACGCCCGTAGTTGATTCGCATTGGAAAAATATTCAACACAAGATGACGCCCTTGCAACTTGTAAACTGGAAATATGCATATTAGAAAAATATTATAACGTTTGCATATCTCTGATCGTGTTTATAAGAATAATAATGTATGAAAGTAAATCAACTTTATTGAGTTAAGCAATCATTTTCAATTCAAACAATAAGAAAGTGATATCGCAAACAAACATAGACCGCAAAACTAATAAACCCCCTCAATGGGGATGACCAGGCCTTTCTCTCTGAGCTAGAGAGTATGGTAGTGAAACTGTAACTTTGTAAAGTCAGCAATCAGACCACAATGCAATGAGCAATAGCCGGCAATCTTGCCGCAAATCATAATAATGACCGCGCGTGCATATGCGCGTTGCAATTCTGCAATAGTCGAAATTGGCGTAGCCAAGGATAGGATCGCGCGATTGGTTGAATGTGAATTCTGCCTTATTTTATAGTGGTCATTACCGTTTCCCCTCTATTGCTTGATGACATGCCGTAGTTGGACTAGATTTTTAGCAACGATAGCAAATTGCATGTGATATGAGGTATTTTCTCTTTTAGTAGTTCATAAAGAATATGGCTATGGTGTTATATCTAGAGTTCTTGATCGTCTTAATGAATTCCAATTTGAAAATTTGACTTTATCCAAATTTTTTATGTTAAATGATAAATCGAAACTGCCAATAAGTAATATATTATAACAAATAGTTACTACACCCCACTTAGCTGTTGTGAAACACGTGCGCGTGCGATATATCGGCGCAGGCGCAGACGCGGGCGCAGCTGCGCGTTGAGCAACGCCACGAGATCGAGGGGAGTGCAAGTGATAAACTAATGATACTCAATAACTTCTTAACAGATGTTTACTATATTAACAAAGTGCACAAGCTGCTGTAATACATTTTACCGTTTGTGAAAGGTTCGCAGTTTTGATGGTCAACTTATCGTTCAATTATGGGTTCTAAACTATAAGAAAGACTACAATCCGTCATAAATCCCGCTACCGACCTTACTCAGTTGCAAATATTTTCTTTTATATTGTCACATTGTTCTGACATTCTGCTACTCATTATTTTCGCTCATGATCTACGCCATTATACAAGGACATCAATATGATGATTCCACAAAAGGACCTGCACGATGCAATCCATTCATTCATTCGCCGTGTGAATCACGGGTTGAAATTAACATAAGCCTATTTGCATATAATGTGCTTAGCTGTATTGCTACACTTTAAAAGGTTAATAATTACATGGGTGTTACATAAATCATTTGAAATATTTTCTCTTATCACTTTCTTTTTTTTTATATTTAAATTCCAAAATAAGAGTATTTGTACCATCTTCATCAATGATGGATGACATTGCTGGAATATTTTTAACTTCTAATTTAGCCATGTCATAAGTGCTCTCAAGTTCACAAATATCTAAATCATTAGTGTAAACTTTAAGATTTCTATCAAGATTAAGTTAAAGAGGGCTTCAGTTACTCGAGGACACTACAACGCAATGTTTTCTCACTTATTTATGATGACTCACTGTAATTTCGTGAGCGACAATCTGCGGTTTTCCAGTAATTTCATCAAGCGATGATTCTGACATTGCAAATTGTATCAAAGTATTCTTAGAATAAAATCATTTGATGTTAACATTCAGTTTTATCGATTGTTAGGACACAGTCAGCTAAATATTACCGTTTAATATTATTACGATTAAAACATACATTGGTGCATTTAACTGCATTATGGTTATAGACTGCATTTATACGAAAGATAACAATCAAAACAAACCAAGAAACCCCTTAAAAGAAAAGTAAGATGATGCCCCTAAAGATTAAAAGCAAAAACACAGTCAATAGCGTCCTAAAGACATTCGCTTCATAATCCCAACACCACTGTAGTATTACAAAATTGTAAGTCTGATCGTTGTAAGTTACACAGCATTCTTACTATCGGCAAACAATATATGATCACTGACCATTCCGATTCATTACACAAAACACCATTATGATTGCCAATTTCACGGCATCATTCAGTCACGGCTCATTTGATTTACCTAATACAGTCACTTGTTACGGATAGTGTTACGTCAGATATTGTGGTGATTTGATCTGTGATGGTGTGTTCCCTTTCGGAGATTCGCAACGCCATTCCTTTGCCATGAGCGTTTTGCAATTTGATATGCTTGTCTGTGTAGTTTTTACTTTCCTTACTGTTTCCATAATTTAAATTTTAAGGTTTTAGTATTGGATTAATATTCCCTATCATGTATCCAAAAATGTGAGAGAAAATAGATTTCAAAAATATTAGAATGCAAGTTATTAATTCAATTCACATTTTTATTACAAAATACAGTTACCTGGTAATACATATAATTGTTTAATAACAAAAACTATTGAAGTGTCTGTAATAATTACTTGTTTCATAAAACTAAGTGCATTTTTATTGTTTATGGCAACATAGAAAATCTTTCCCATCGTTATAGTTTTAATTGTTTTGTTTTCATCTCATCGGCACTGCGGCATGAAATTGTTTCGAATTTGTTACAGTTCTGTTCTGTTTTGTTCAACAGCTAATAGAATTAATGGTAAATTTAAAATTTCGTTCAAAGTACTTCAAAGTATTGTTCTCATCTCACCTAAATAAAAACATTCGTCGCTAGTAGTTTCAAAAGTCATTCATAGATGGCGTTGCGCTGTTTCTACATCGCACTATGGTTTCGTTCTCAGCGATAGTATAAGTACCCAGAAGTTTGATGCTATTATTAACTTTGCGCAGAGGCAATATCGTAACCAATGAGGTTTATCCGAGGTGCGATTATTGCTAGTTGAAAACTTTACCAATACCCCGCCGTGTGGACGTGAAATACCGTCCGCTATGGCAATTTTTGAACGGCTGTAATGGCCTAATAATTCCCATTTCCCAAACAAACAAACGAAGATTTTATAAACACCACGCCAATTGTTTGCGGTTGCAAATTAGTTTTTTACGAGATCAATCGGGTTGGTTGGTTGTATTTGTATGTCATTGTAGAAGAAGGTTTTTTTAAATTTATAAATTCATCCATCCATAGGCTGATGATGATGATCCATCCATAAATTAAATAGATAAACTGTTGTCGAATTAATTAAACCTAGTATATAACAATTGGTTGCATTCACATTTTTATCATCACTAATTAAATCTCAAAAGTTATGTAAATGCTTGTTGTATCGTGTACGTATGCTCACTTTTTTGGAATCGTTTATTTAATAACCACCAGAGATCCCGTTAGTAATGGCGTCGTAATGTGAATCTAGGCTCATTTACTCGATCACGTATGAAGTGGGGCTGTGAGAAGTGGGAATGGGGGTTATTCTATGATGTATTGAGCTGTAACTGCTTTCTAAGATATTGGTACTGATTCTGTTGTTCACAACTAAACTAATTTAGTCTCACTATATCTCTTTCTAACAAAGAATGTAAGAAGTTTAGTCCTGTCAAATTAGTACAATGCTTGTTTTCAATTTAAATTTTGTCAGTCGCCATCAAAGCTGGTTACGTCTATTAACCCGCAAGTGAAACCGGTAAAGACTAATTTGACAGCTTTAAATATGTTCTATCCTTTTTAAATAATGTTTGTAAGAAAGAGATGCGATGAGATTAAAATTAGTTCAGTGCAATTTACAACAGAATCGGCACTATTATCAATAAAAAAATATTTAAGGATGTTCAATATTTCTCAAATGAGATATATAAAATATTTCACACTAAAATAACAGCTTATGTTCTCGATTTAGCTTCGTAAAATATTAGCATAGAACTTCATATATTTATTCAAAGGTTTTAAAAATATTTTAAATGCCTCAAGCTAATACATTGCTATAAATATTTTTGTAAAAACTCTGCCATGATTCCTTTTATGCAAAATAAAAAATAATGATGCTTTGGACCAAAAAAATCTTAGCCGGACCTAACTCAATATACTCTCACTATTCTTCAAATAGTTAAAAATAAATTCATTACAATATGAATAGCAAGTAGTTTTGCCAAGTCAATTATCTGCAACAAATTGCAAGTATGTGAACGGTAAACGGTAAAAAAGACAGTGTGAAAGTCATTACCTTAATTACTGCCACAGTTCAGTTATAGACGAAACGGATGTAGGAAACACTATTGTGCGTATGATGACTTCATGGAAATGAGTATGATATTGTGCTTCAAGGAAATTATTTGCAGTAGGAAATGAAATTTATTAGGATGAATAAGATTCTTGGAAGGAATCAAATGACCGCCTGTTTCATTTGTTCTATTTTTAAATCATGTTCATAAATATTATTTGAATTGTTTTATTTCTGGAACACGAAATTATTTTTTCGAAAAGTTTTTACTCTAGCCGTTCAGTTAGAGTCTTGGTATTGAGAATATTGGGAGTACTGGCTTTACTTTTTAATCCACATAAAAAAAGAAGGAGGTTCTATGTTCAATATTGGAACCAACTGACAAACTGTATAGTTTTTTGAATGAGGGTATTTTTGAGTCATAGCTACGATTTTTATTAGTTTTCAATAATGAATCGAGCAAAGTTTTGATACTCTGCGCAATATAATATTATTGTGAATTTTCAAGTAGTCATTGCCATATTGCGCTTCCATAAAGAAAAAGTGTAATGAAATATATTATGTAATTTATTGCCACGTAATAATTGCACGTAACATTGTCAAACCTCATTAAGAATTGCAAAAGAGATTTAGATAAATAACACTCTGCCTAACAATTATATCAAGTTTTTTATCCAAAAGCCTAATCAAGTCAGTTAACCAAGTTAAAATGACAAACGCAATCGCGTAATGGCGATCAAAATTTGTATTTTTTTTAACGGTTGACTGATTGAAATTGGCCTTTCAGAAATCGGACGGTAGGTGAATGTTGTATTCCGTTACAAAGCAAGTATTCGACAACAACATTTAACTCTTTTATTTGTGGTTAACGTTTTTTAATTCAAAGAAATAATCATAAAGAAAGTTCTGAAAGAACAGTGGCGCTCTTAGCGAGTCTATCATTATCCCTGTTACCTCTTAACAGGGTACTTAGGTAGGGATTTCACTGTTTGTCGCAGAACTAGTTAGAATCCCAATTCTCGCGTCTTCGACATCAATTTGATAATTTGCCAATAATCATGGCTTAAAAATTCTTTAAATTTTGACGAGAAGTTTGCAATGTCTTTCGCCAAATGTCGCAAGCACGAGAATCTCTTCAAAAAACATTAATTGATAGATATTCCGAGAAAAATCACCATATATTGATATAAAGACATAAAGTTACGTAAATATCCGAGGCCGTGTCTCACCAAACATGGATAACTTCAAGTTTGGTCATGAGCATGTACAGGCTTCAGAGCCATCTGTTGCCAATGTCTGATGTGGAAGTTGATTTGTATAGGTATCCCTTTGATAGCTGGTTACTTTTAATTTAGGAGCTGGTCATCTGTCAACTTTTACTTGAGAAATTTAGGGTTATAAATAACCCTAAATTTCTCAAGTAAAAGTCTTGGATATTTCATCAAATAAGGAATTTGAATCAAACTTTTGCTGCTTCATCATCGGCATTTGCGACTACAAAGATTTTTGATTAAATTTTCTGTATAGAAGAGTATCTGATTGAATGTAGCATGAACACCAGCGGTGACCAGCGGCTAACTGTGGTTGAGAAAATACAGGCAAACAATGTATTTGTCATAAAAGTAGTGAAAACAAATTATTTTATAAGAAAGGGGATTTGTTCTCAACAATGAACAAGGAGAGCAATCATTACTGATTACAACGGAAATGGTTTAAAAACTGATCATGCTTGATGGTTTATCAAAGGTACCTGATTAAACAAAATACTTAATGTAAGTCACGCACTACTAACCAATCTGGTTTTCTTAAACATTAAAGGACTCCCAAGGTTGACTTAGCCTACAAAACAACACAAATTGAGATCTAGTAACAAATCACCTTGACCCGACTATAATACTAACATTTGTCACAATTATCGCTCCAGTGGCGCTACTTTACCGCAAATACGGCATCGTCGCAGATTAACAGTAAATTGAGAATATCTGAAGCAAGTATGCAGTGGGAAAATAGCGAATAGCATCGTACAACGGCCGGTCGCACGCGCACGTCCGTCCTTCCTTTTGCGGTGACATAACCCATATTATAACGGTGCTTGTTAGATTGATTTCTCTGCTCACTGATTTATCTAACCGCTGTGTCTCAAAGAAACACCCGCAGACCAATACCGTACACTCTGACATAATAATTACGTGCAATTAGATATTGATTTAGTATCGATGTTATTTTATGTCCTTGCATCTTTGACTCTATTAGGTATGTCGTTCTGAAGGCTAATTTCAACGCTATTTACAGTTTCTAGTGCCATATTGGGATTAGAAACATGCCGTGTGAAAATATTATCACAATTAATGTCATCGTAACTTTGGTTATCGTCTTCTTTATGAGCGACAATGTAAGGTTCAAATCCGAATCCACCAAGAATCTTCTTGAACGATAAAAATGAACCGAGCAGAGGGCTCGGTTCATTTTTATCACCAACTAATAGTAACTTCATGCGTATCTGAGTACTTATAGGATAGGCGATGGAAATTGCCTCATTATAATGCTTGGCATTTTTGATGTTTCCTCAATTTGTGCACAATGGTATGACCTAAGCTATATTTATTTTCATTGTTGTAGGCATGTCTTTAAATGAGTTCTACTGACTTTGGAATCGATTTCTCACGATTGTTCGTTGACTGGCCATTTGGGTACAATAGGATTACCGTAATTGAAGGTAATTTGGTTACATCCAGTTCGAGTTTATTGTTCATTTAAATTTAATTTAATTGGCGGTTAAAGCTTTTCTTATTCTGCCTTGTTTATTACAAGAAATACTTATTTCTTGTGTTTTGGTATTTTTTCCCTCACCTGTTATTGCCATAACTCTAATTTATGAACACCGCCATTGACCGCAGATACTTCACACAACATTTTGCTAAAACGCGGGCAAGCGCATGCTTTCTGGACATTCGGCTATTTCCGTCTACGGTTCGGCTAAATTCGTCGGCGGCGGCCGATGACTCCGGTGGCATGCGCTATGTTGGACCTTGGCTTATTCTTCGTGCATGCATTTATTACATTGCATTATCGACTTTATTACCTTGTATTAACTTGTAGCGTGAATGATAGGCATGTTAAAATATGTTTTTATTTTCGCACGGTGAAGCTTTATTCGGCGATGGTAATGATTACATGCGATTTCATGCATAATTTTATGTAATACCTTTTCATGTCAAAAACAAGATGTACCTACCTAGTTATCTTATAGTTTAAATAGTAATTAACACGTGCTCATAACTATTGTGCATTATAGATCACAGTTATAAAGGCACATGTCAATTTGGCCCTATTTTAAGAGAAGTGAAATTGGTATTACGAAATAGCAATTGTTCTTATGCCACATTTGTCTGTCTGTCGGTATCTTTGTAGGGAATACAGCATGTTGCAATTGGTGAATGGTAATTACTGTAATTATAAATAGTAACTACAGCTGTACAATATGATAATAACCCTAGTGTTTTGATTACCTGTGAAGTTGGTGGATGTAGAATGGAATTCGTTGGTGTGGTAGCTGGTACAAATTATGGTGTAGCGATGATACCAAAATTGGATGATCGAAAACTTCGAATTAGTAAATAACATCGAAATGTTTGATATATAAATGCACAAAGTCTGGTTCTACTAGTTAACTGTACACATGTCAAGCAAATACCTGTATTTGGCTGTGAGATCTGTGAAAAATAAGTTTATAACAATAAAGTGCAAAATATGTTTGAAATAGGTACTAAATTATTCTTATACAAACACTATATAGAAGAGTTAACCAAAGTAATACGGAAGTAACTTATTTTGACAACTTAGCACCTTACTGGAACCAGACAAAAACTAAAACGTGACTACCAATGAATTATAGCCACAGAACTTGCGTAATCAAAATCACATTGTAACCAATTTATCGAGAAAAAGTGTTGATGCCGCTTCAACACATTTTGGACTTGAAAAACATGGCACTCAATTGTTATCTATTACACAATTATATCGTCCAACAATTCATGCTATTATAGGACTTATTACAAGGTTATTAGGTGTACCATTATTGTTGCATAGTTGAATGTAAAAAACTGATCGTGTAGATGAACCACGATTTGGAGGTCGATTGGTATTGCTTTTCGAAAGATAAGTAATGGCTACTTAAGTATTTTAGGATGAATAGAAAATGCAACGTGTAATAGAATGAAGCTTGTTGCTTGATAAAATGTGAATAGTGTTAATGAAATGTCTACAGAAGAGCCTGTTGACTATACACAATAATATACTATATTCACAAGCTATAAAGTACCTATGATAGATGTATTGCCTATTGATATGTCCTATCGGTGTGTTGTGGGCTTGTGGCACCTGCATTTGACAGCCAGTTCCCTTCTGACCTTTGTTTGCTTACACCATGATGATTTTGGTCATACACATAGTTAAAAAATCCTTACCGTTGATTTTACAAATGTCTTTGACCAAATTCTTTCCATGATAGTCTCAAAATATGGAATAAGCAATGCTATATTTGAATGCAATCTAGTCGAAGCTGATTAGACGCTAAGATCCACAGATTGTCATTTGAAATATTATGGATGAAACAAACAGCCTTGAATATGACTTATCCAATAATGCACCGTAGACTGATGTTAATAAAGTATCATAAAATTTGCATATTGAATGTTAACCCGCTCTTTGCTTATAACTTGAAAAGTAACCAATACATCACGTTCTCAAGTCGGCATATCACGATATCAATCTCATGGTAAATGCCACCGCGACATCATTTATACCAACGTTCGGTACAGCCTTGACTTTACACCTTTTGGTATTTAGCGTATACCTACTGACAGGTATTTTATGTAATTGTAATTAGAGTATCATGCATTGAGGTTTATACGCCTTCTTATTTTTTTTCCTTCTCTTTGTGCCACCGTGCATATGTTTCTTTTGCTTTTTGACCCTTGAATGCTCCTGTTTTGCTATAACTAGTGGCTGCTTGTTTCACACCGTAGGTCGTGAGGGTATTAAAGACATCTGCTTTCTTCAGAAAATACAGTGATGCTTAAAACTCATTTATATGGCTATAGTCTAAAAGGAGTCCGAGACAGTTCTATAATATCGGATTTAAACTGCTCAACAGCTCTCATAAATCATCGTTTTTCAACTACACCAACATCTGTACATGATAAAATAATACCAAAAGAAAGTCAGTAGCCCATCTCCAAACCAAGGTCACATGTTACATAAAGCATCTTCTAACATCGTATTAACAGTGACGCAATGCCGCAAGCACAGGGGTTTCAATAAGATTGCCTGACACAAGTGTTGTTATTTAGACAATGGGCCCTTTGAAGGGAATGACTCTTAGAATTCACTATTGTGTAATGATTAATCTACAATGTGTGTTGTACTATCTGATGTTTAAGCGGTTGTGTACGTTTGGATCAAGATGACCTAAAAATAAAAGTTAGGCTAGGAATCGTTTCTTCTTCATTAAAGGGCGACTAGTAAAAGGATCATTAATTGTGACTTAATTAATTTTGTAGATCGTCTTTTAGATTTGTGCAAGGCATTCTATTTTATCCAGCACGCTACCAAATAATGTATAGTATTATCAAAGCATATACCTTGTGAAACAAGTTTTATTTCATTGCAAATTCTTAGTAGGATTAATAAATTTTTGGAGAAACCCTAACACAATCCAATAAAAATTTAGGAAAGTTATTTTGATATACCATAAATAACCGCCTTATGTCGCTTTCCAATCAATTTCACTATGAATAGAATAATATAATAATCTAAAACGAAACCAATGTCAAAGGTGCTAATATAGGAAAGTAATATAAACCTCGACAGTTCCACCAACAAATACTCGAAAATTTACTATAGACCATTTGGGCTCAATTTCCTCAAAATAATGTTCGAAATCACAGACTCCCGCTGTTAGAATGCGTTTAAAATTTAAAAACGTGTGAAAATAAACATTGATACAAATAATGTTCAAAGATCTTAACTGGTAATGTCCACACCCACGTGCACGCATTCATTTTGGAATAAAATTATTGTAATGTGAAATGTTCACACCTAACTGCTGGGAGTTTCTTTAAATTTATTACTACCTAGTGGTATAAAAAGTAATAACAGTTTTCTTATTTGAATAATTCTTTAGAGAATTCTCAATAGATACAGAAACTTCCCCAGTCTCATCATCTTACATCAAATTCTAAATCTCCTGCACACTGAAATAAATCAACTTGTATTATAGTATCACTATCAATAACAAAACTTTACAGAACCAGGTCAATTGCCAATGTTACGTCTAGATTCCCGTGTGAACTACTATGCAAACATGACATCTCCATCTTGTTACCAACTGATGCATAACTCAAATTGTACTAAAAGAACCTGTTTAAGACGTGTCCCTTTAATTATAAATGGAACTCCTTAAAAACTTTCTCATTCCTCTAACGAGATGGTTCGAGTCGAGTTGTTTTCTAAAGCAATTGAAACAGACAGATCTCGATGAATTTGTAGTTTGGTATTTAATCTTCAGTACCTAATGGATACTAATTTGTTTTTAACTAGCATCTGACTGTAGCTTTCCTTCTTTTATTTAAATTATCGTTTTTTCAGTCTCCAAAGGATGGTATGGTTAGCATATATGTGATAATTTCTGCACTTCTCCATTTAACAAGTGTATCCTTATTTGAAAGTGCTAGCAAATATTAAATATTGGGTTTTTGACCCTGTACCTGTACCATTACTCTCATTGTATAAATAATCTCTAAACTATCGCAGCATAATAATATCTCACATACATATTCAATGCATTTCGTTCATTAAAATCTCTAGATACCATGTGTCTTGCTTGCCTCTCAAGTACCATCTTCAGCCTCTTTATAATCTAGACCTTTATCTTTTAAGCAATCAGACGTCTAGACTGGTTTAGATTTTCAATTGCTTCGATGTTCGTTAAAGATTCTGTAATATCACATTAGTTATTGACTTAAAGCTCTTAGTGTCAATTTATTCTGACGTTAAGTGGTTATAATTCATTTTTAGATGGATTTATAGTTTTGTATTGGACGTAATAAAATGATCAGAAACTCTTGTATAAGTTTATAACGCCTAGGTCAGTTAACGCTATTGAAGCAATCCAAATTGTGTCATTTATAGAGTTTTACCACTGGCCGATATTATAAGGATATAAATTAATATAATCAATATTTCTTCTTCGTAAAATAATAGAACCATAAGAAACCTCTTTAAAAACATCATTTTTTAAATCAGCATCATCCCGTCATCAAATTGTTTATGTAGATGATGTGTTGATTGCCCACCTGGGAATGCAACGCAAACGAGTTTCATTAAGTGTGATGAATGCATAGATATCTATGCATTTAATCATACGGAATTAAATATCTCAGACTTTCATTTGAATGACAATGTATTACATGAATAACAAGTGAAATCATTTCAAGAGCTTTTTACTAGTGCATACCTAAGTAAAGCTGGTGGTAGTAATGCGTTGCAAAAACTGTCGGTGTAGATTTTGACAATCTATTTACTTCAAGTTCAAATGGCAAATTGTGAAATCTAAAGGAATATATTTCCATTAACAATGTATCGGGGAAATTTCCATTGTGCAATCCAACGCACTTGCAAACTCCTTTTATTGTTAAGTAAATACCGTAATATCGGCTGTCATAGCCGAGTGCGCGCGCGCAACTACCGAGGCACGTTCCGCCCTTTGTTTGGTACTATTTTTTTTTAGTTTTCTTCAGTTAAATGGCTTTGGCTTGTTGTGTCAACGGCCATTGTTAAATTTGATTGGTTACTCTTCTGTTGCCCTCTTGCATCGCCGTACTTTATTGTGTGAAGTTAAATTATGGTTTTTGTTGCGATCAATGCTAGGGCCACTTCCTTTATATACTATTGATTTGTTAGGTCTGTTTCGTAACGTGTTTTCGTATCGAAATCATGATCTGTTTCGTATTTGTTTGTTATTTGTTTGAGATCCGCATTCTTATCATTTTTACTTTCGAATATTTCATCATATGTTTTGTCATTTTGATTAGTAATTATTAACATTCAGATAGCATTTAGTTATGTTGTGGTCGTATGTACAATAATTACTTAGAGAACATAACTACCTATTACATATTACGATTGACAGTTTCTACTGTTGAATTGTATAACTTCTGTTCTAATTCTATAAAGTTCCAATGAACCTAGCGCTTTATTATTTCTTCAGCTTTATTTATTATCATAACCGACATCGATCAAGACAGATACTAGTCACTGGTGATTAATACACTGTAGTCACCCTTTTGCATCGGATCTACAAGTGATGCCTACTGATCTCTGACTAACTTTAAGAGTGATCTCATGAGCTTGTAACCTAACCTATGACGTCGTCCCCAGGTATTGCAACGCGACGTGGAATGCCACGGGCGGATCGTGAGCTCGGTGGTGAGGCTATGCGGCGGTGGTGACGCGGCGCGCGCCCTAGAGCGACGCTGGCATCTGCTGTACCTGAGAGCCATCGAGTGGCAGTGCCATCTGGAGGCGTGTCTCGCTAGGATTGATAATCAGGTTTGTGTTCCTAATTCTAATGTGTATCTAAAGGAGACTTAAGTTCAATACATGTGCGAAAGTAATGTTGTTAGAACCTTAAAACTGAGCAGTTACTTAAAACGGCTTTGTGCTCGAGCAATCCCTAAGAAATTCAACGTTGATAACAATTAAAATACGACGGAACGAAGTCTTTGTACAGATATTATAAGATATTGAATAAATACACCATATACACTCGTCGCTGTAGCTATTTTATTTACATTTGTATTATTACGATGACCCGCTAATAAATGAGTTTGCCTAAATTTAACAATTACCTAGACTATGTATGATACAATCTCTGCTTGTAGACAGAAATCGTAACTAATTCCAAAAAGCCTTTGAAACTCTTATTATACCTCTTAACCCCACCGATGTTCATATTTTGTGCATTTCTCACACTTCAACAATAGCCACAATCAACCACCCGCTGCTAGATGTTTGCAAATATGACCCGTAGGACTCCAAGCGGCGTGGAGAATGTTTTACTCCCCTAGTAAAAGTGCACAATTGTATAACATTTATTCGAAAGTCAGTTATCCACCCAATTTAGTTTCGCTAGTTCAATTTTACGCATGTCTGGACTGAAGATTGCAACGTGAAAGTTTCAGTTCTATCTAATTTTCAGTGTTTTAAAATTTTATGAGATTGTTGTCTTTATAAATGTCCATTTTATTTCCATTCATGAAATTATTTTCTGAAATTGTAAAGTGTCATTTCATGTTAACCCCGGCTACCAATATCAACCCTAATGTTGTGTTGATTTAAACCAACGTACCCGCAACACAATTAATATCAAGTGACATTGAAAGGGTTGAATCTAGACACGTGGCGTCACTTGAATGAATTATATTATTGAATTTGGGATATGTTATGATTTGTGGTTGCCAGGCATTTGTCCTCAATACGGTTAAGTTTATATCGGGATAGTTTCGACCATTCTACTTTATAGTAAGGGTTAAATCATGTGGTAATAAATATCGTCTGGATTTTTAAAATGACTTTTATTGGTCATAAATTAATTTTGGGTTTTATATGGATGATAGTTTAGTTAGGCATTCATTTAATTTAAATAGTTTCTATACATTTGGTGTATTTTATGGAACAAAAGGATAGATTATGGTCTTCCTAGGCTGATATGCTTATTCTATTCTTTCAGATGTATAAATTAAATTAGATCGTGGGTGGTCGTTATTATTTGTTTACTTTTCCTAGTAGCTCCTTTAAATAAAGTATTCCCTATACTGTGATAGGTACATCCTTTACTTAAACTTATTTTCAAAAGGAGAATCATAACAATAAATCTATCTATTCCAGGGTGGAGCGTCAGTGGAAGCGGTGAGCGACAGCGACGACGAACCGGCGTTAAAACAGCCGCGTCTCAGCCGCCGCGGTTCGCCGCGACGCCAGCGCACGCCAGTCAATGTGCGCAGACGGGAGTGCTCCGAGGACAGTCGCCAGTCTGCTTCTGAGGTTAGAAACATACAATATCAAACTAGTTGTCACCCTGTGGTTCCACCCTTTTCTGAGGGATTTTATGTTTTCCCGAGTCAAGAGGTAAAAAACTCACTTTCGCAATTATTATATAAGCCTATTTACTGTTCCACTTCGTACCGGAGAAATTTTCCTGGGATAAAAAATATTTAACAGTGACTTTTAATTTCTTTTCATAAAAGTAAATCAATGATAAAAAGTCGATAATGTAATAAAACAGCAGTAACAGCATGGGGTTCTTTAAAAAAGGTGTGAAGAGATTTTTGCAAGGTCAACAACGCGCGAATGGTACCCCGAGTGATGTTGCAAGTGTCCGTACGGTGACCGCTTACCATCAGCCGGGCTGTATAAAAAAGTATCTCTTTTTTCCAGGAGGAACAAGATGCGCTAACGTACCAGTGGCGTGGTTTTGGTTCGGATTGTGAATCAGAGTTAGTGCGTCGACACAAGATGGCGGACGAGCGGCGCGTGCCCGGCGCATGCGACGGCGGAGACGCGCGCTGCACCGACCAGACCGTGCCTGCCACTGATGATCAGATCGATGGTAAGTGCTTTCAACGAGTATCTTAAAATTAGCTTTGATCTTCTTAAATGCTCTCCTAGGCCAAAAACTGAACCAGTGGCTTGGACTTTGTTGTACACCCCTTCTGGGTGCGAAGAGTTTTTTTGCAATAGTGATAATGGTGTTGCGACCGTCTATAGGCTGTGATAACCGTTAGCCATCTGGCACGGCGTATGATTGTTTTTCTATTTCATTATGACTCATAAGTGCCTTATCAGGGCCTAAATTGATTTTTTATTTTTTTATTTTGTGTTATGACTGTCTGAATATTACTGTAAATTTATTTTGTCTTGTAAAAATAAAATTACAAAATGTAACACAAAAAAGAGAGCAAAAGCAACTCTAAATAGTTTATTATCCTTTGGTTCAAGATTTCCCCATATAAACTTTGTAAACGTAGACTTGCTTTTGATTTAAAGGGAAAACACTTAGAAACTTCAAGAAATCGATGTTTTCTTACTGCGCACAATCACATAAAATCACACATAACACGAATAACAATAAATCAATGAAAACCACTTTCCATTTTCTCATACAGGAAAATGATTCATCGTATCATTTTCCCGCAGATTGATTTGAATTTCAAAACAATAGCTTATTGATTATTGTTTGAGATTCCGAATCAATGTTTTACAAACAAACAAACAAACATCATACGTGAATGAGTAAAATAACCATTGATATCCGTTACAGGCCTCGACATACACAACTCGATGAACATTGAAGAAAAAATCAGAACACCACCAACTGTTATAAAGAGGAAAAAACCAGTAGACACTTCAAAATTCAATCAAACCGACAGAAAATCCAAACATTTAGCAACCTTCTACTTCAGGCATCATGATACCGATTCGGACAGACAAATGATTGAGACAGATGAGAAGTCACAAGAAGAATCTTCTGAAGAAGAATGGACATACGTCGGAAGCGGCCCTAAAATTGGTAATGAAGATTCCACTGATATAATGACGTCATCTGTTGAAATCCAATGTGAACTGCCATTTGATGAAAGAAAAGAAAAAGCTCCGTCTCCCAAATTGAAACTAGAATCATCGACACCGGATTTATTGAGAACTGATCAGAACACGAGATGTAAAGATTTAGAAAGACTGGTTAATCAAGCAGAAGAATTAGTACAGAAGCAAGCACAACAGCATATGGCAAAGAAGAAAGGACCAAGGAGTTTTAAACCGTTATCACTGGAAGAGGAAGGGAAGACGGCCAATCGAGCGAAGATGTCAAGGATCAAGGAATGGCTGAATCAGAGTTCTGAAGGAAAGAGCGATAATAATCAGGTACCTTTGTTGTATATACGTAGATGATAGACCGATAGATCTGATTAGATGTCCAAAGATAAGTTAAAGTTACTAACATAAACAATTAATACATAGGTAGTTTTTAATCGTCAATATCAACCCATGAAGACAAATGCATAAATTTTCCGTATACGGAATTAGGGATTTTATCTTAAATTTGTACCTACGTAGAGTGCATCCTTCCTTAGTTTAAGTAATTTTTGATACAAAATAAAGAACAGTCACGTTGACAGAAGGCTGATTAGCGAGATAAATATATAGAAATCCACAATATAAGCAGATTCTTGAATGAAGTATCGCTACGTTTTACTTTGTCTTATAACAACATTAGTGGTACGAAATTGAACCTATTACTTATAGCCATGAAGCCAACCATCACTTTTTTTTGTATAGGTCTATGTTTGACCGCAATCTCACCATGGTAAGTGATGATGTGGCCGAAGATGGTAAGCCAACAAAAAAACACAGCCTAGAAGGAACTGGCTCTCATGTGTAGCTTTCGGAACACACAGATTTTTAACTTGAGGATGGTAGTCAACCAGGTACTACAATGTACCCTACCACTGTGCTATGGTTTCCTCACGATATTTTCCTTCACCGAAAGCTTAAGCTCACTGTAGGATTCGAACCTGGGACCTTCGTCTCGGCATCCGACGTCACCACCACTGGCCTTATTACTGAACTTACATCCTTATTATTTCTAGGGAACGGAAAGCTACGATGCATCAGGCGAATACACGACAGAGAGTGAAGTGGATACATCGCTTACATCTGAGGAAAGGAACATACACTCTTCAATGGATATGAGCACCTCCACCTGCACCGTAACACCAACTCATCATGCCAAGGTAAAATATACTTTATAACTGTGTGTATAACGATGTTCGCTTTGTGTGTGATGTGCTTTATTCGTAACGAGTTCTCATCAATGAGTGTCATGGTTACTAGGTTATTTTCATTATTTTTAACCGACTTAAAAAAAGGAGGAGGTTCTCAATCAGTTGTATTTTTTTTATGTGTTACCTCATAACTCCGTCATTTTTTAACTGATTTGGAAAATTCTTTTTTTATTTGAAAGGGTACGCTTCCCGTTTGGTCCCATTGTCATCAGATCAGGATATGTAAAACAGTCCAATTATTAATCATGAAATTGATTAATTTAACCGTAGCCAGTCTTTTTATGTATAGTCAAAAACTATTCAGGTTTGATTCATCATAATCGAATACCCAAATTATTAACTTCATATTTCTTAAAAAAATAAAATTTAAAACTTGTGGCATCAAATAACGCTTTATTAATATTTTTAAATTCTAACATTATTAAGTCCACATGATTTACAAATGTCTCCATTGCATCGTTTTCAACTTGTTTTCCTTTGACTGTTTGACGATCCGCGCGGGCGAGGAAAACAATAGAAATCTATTGTTATTTTTTAACCCCAAGTCAAGAGATTAAAATTTACAACAACCTTCGCATCTTTTCCCAAAATCTATCACCCTAACAATGTGCATAACAAATCGGTTGAGGCTCGAAATCTAACGCAGGTGCAACTTCGAAAAAAACGCGGCGGTAACAGCGCGCGACCGTGGTCAGTGTCGTGCCTCTCTCAACTAAGCGGCGCAGGCACATCACTAGTAGCTACCCCGACGAACACAGACGGAGCCATATCACACAACATGTCTATATCGGAGTCAGCTCTCAATACCCTCGCATCACCGCAAAGAGTCACCCCGTCTAACTCTAACTCGAAGCTTCGCGGCAGTTCTACCACTGTTCAGGTATTGTGACTAATTTTTATGTGATTAATATTTTAAGGGATATCTTATTATATGAGTTCTAACATTTTTTTGTGAAGATTGGCAAACCTAGAGAAGCCAACTCTACATTTCAACATAATAGTATAAGGAGACTGGTTGAAAATAGACCATTGTTTCACTCATCTCATCATCATTATCACATCCAATCTAAAGATATTCTTGTTTAACATTACGCCTTACGCGCTCGCTCCCTCTAGCCTTACCCTTAAGAGTGCGTATAAAGCAAAATAACAATATCTTAGAATTGAAATTTTATATATATGTCACCGTATTATTGTGAAAACCGTTAGTTTATAATCTCCCTAGCGAGATTGTAAACTCGCCGATAAATTGTCAACTGTACCATACTGCTTACAATATAACGTATTCATTTCCGATAGTTTATAATCTATCCGCAACAAACCGTTATATTGTGAACTGGCATCAGCGACGGAATGCTCTTTGCGCGCTGATTGGTTGAACGTCATAATGTCCCGCGCCGCCATCTTTACCTAGCTGTCATTTGTTATCACTTGCATCGAACGTAAACAAATATTATTTTTCTGTGGTTTTAATAGATTTTGTGTATAAAATCAGTGAAAGTTATTATAAAGTTACAATTATTTGTGAAAATAAACTAGGATTTAAATAATAAGTGGAGTTTCTGTGATAAATAACTGTTAGTAGCCGAACATAACCTGAATTATACTTTCACGTTTTAATATAATTTCTCGCGTAAGTAAACAGTTTTGATTATATTTGTGAAACTATATCCAATTAAAAATGACGGATATTGATTCTAGTATTCTACAAAACGCTGATATACCAGTTGTTGATCAAGATTTTTTTTACATAGAGTTACAAAAGTACTACACCGGACTTAATGAAAAAACAAAAAAAAAACGGAATGGACAACTATAAGAATCCAAAGTGTTATCAAATTGCCGTTAAGAACTATAGCATCAATGTCTTCTTGATTCGGCGGCCAAGGAATGAAACAATGCAATTGAAAGAAAATAAAAAAGGACAATGTGCCTCCAATAACTAACTGTAGTTGTAAAAAAGCTTATGTTTTATGTAACTCCAGGTGCCACAACTCATGTCAAACATGTAACAATAAATGTTTTTTTTCTTGTATTTCCTACTTTGTCCTAATTGAAAAAACTACATACCTACTGGATTTTTCAACAATTTGTGTTATGTTTTCTGTTCCTTTATTTTGATTTATATTTTAATACAATACGTAAAATAGAGTTGATTGTTAATATCGTTTCGTAATAAAAAAATATATTGATTCACATATTTGATCTCAAAATATTAAATGTGCATTTCTTTTATTTGACTCTTATGTTTGTTTTCTAACTCTATGGACACAGAACGAACTACCCACCAAGACTGACCAATCAGGGACGGTTCACAATATTACGAGTGATAAAAGCGGACAGATTGTGAACCCTGTCGGCAAGTGCAGGTTCGTTTGCAATATGACGGTTTGTTGCGGATAGATTATAAACTATCGAAAATGAATACGTTATATTGTAAGTAGTATGATACAGTTCACAATTTATCGGGGAGTTTACAATCTCGCTAGAGAGATTATAAACTAACGGTTTTCACAAAAATACGGTGACATATATATACTTTACGAGTTAATTAGATAAGAAGCGATTTGCTCATTTTTGTCCCGCGAAACACGCAATCTCCATCTCATGATACGCGAAGATTAGACATAAGTTTGTTTCATCTGACATTGCCATATTTTTCTGGCACTCTTAACCTTAAAAACTAAACCTGTTGGTCCAGTTTACAGGTTCGGATTCGTCAATTCGAAAAAAACACTGCTCAACATAAGCCTCCTATAGATTTCTAAGACGAATTTACGACTGACCGATTTTACTTTCAAAAAACAATATTACTAGACGTATACCTCCTTGTTACGTGAGAAGGTTTAAAGAAAGTATAGCAAAACCCAGATTTTAAATATATCGCGCTGGGACTATCATAAAACCTGGATTTCAGTAGACTTAGTTTAAACCATCTCATGTAATAAGACAGTTAAGCTTTCAGGAAAAAACAGTTGGCCCAAACAAATGTTCAGTAGGTATCTCAACCAAAATATATGGAGCAGTTGATTATTTTTTTCAAAATCAACTGGCGTATATCTCACATTTTTAAAATCTGTCCTAAATAATTAACTAATATCCCTTAATCCAGGGCCACGTATCAAGCACAAACACGATGACAGAAGCGTGCACATCTTGCGTCGAAGCAAACGATAAACAATGCTGGCTCCGGCGCAAACGGCTCAAACTACGACGTCACAACACATCGACTGTGCGAAGAGATCGGCTAGTCAAGTCTCTCTCTTTCTGCGGCAGATTGAGTCCCGAAAGGGAGGATAAACACGAGAGAAGTGCGGCTAGTGACCCAGCTACTAGTAGGAAGAGCAGGTTGGTAAAGTTTTGAACTCTGTAGGTAAATGGGATAAGGTTTATTTTTGCTTCCAATCTCTTTCCTTCTAATAGAGATTCAGTCGCGAATAAAATACCGGGCTAAAAAAGTTGGTTAGTTACGTATCAAGTTAACAAATGATATCGGTCTCTATGTTATTCTAGGTAAGGTACAGAGTTGCTGTTTACTACTGACATTGTGACATGATCATAAAACGTATTTTTACTTTCTCATTATTTGAAATACTTGGAATAGGCTTTTGATAGCTTAAAATTACTTTGCATCGCTTAAATAAATGTACTTTCCTATGTAGGTTCGACACTACATCCACCTCCGGCAACGACAGCGACGAAGAACTAATCAAGCAACAGTTAGCTACCATAGCCAACCTGCGCAAGAGCATAGAGAAGACCCACATCTCGACCCAGCCAGACAGTGCCATTCCAGAACAGAACGAAGCAGAAACCATGGCCCCAAGTTTTAAATTGGGCCCAGCAGGTGGCTCCGTAAGGCCCAGATTAGCAAGGAGTATGGATAAGGAGAGCTACCTGGCTCTTAGCTTGGGAGATCCGAATCAACTGTGGGATTTGAGTGTTGATAAGGATTCTGATGTGGATAAGAGTGTGACTGCAGGCACTGAGGAGCATAGCTCGTTTTCGGAGCAGGCGTGGGACTTTTATCAGGTAAGATTTGATGTGGGATGGACCTAGGACCAGATAATTGTTGTTAGCCAAGAAAATTATAAAGTTTTAATTCTGACCCTGTGTACTTATTTTACCCTGTATACTTGATTTTAAACAGTCACAATAAATTAACGACATTTTTTGTCACCAGGAAAAATACAATTCAGAGCCGTACTCCGAAGCCCCGGACTCGGACGCCGCCCGCCGTTTACTCGAATTCGGTGACGACTACCGCGCGTTCCTCGACTCACAGTCCGACTGCTGCTCCAGCCTGTCCGCGCAGCCCGAGCACGACCAGAGCCCGAGCGGCACGCGCCGCCGCCGAGTGCCCTCCGACGTCTCCCGCGAACGGAGCCTCCCCCGATACAAACGACCCACCAGAACATCCCCCGTCGAAACACCCTCCCGAAAACCCAAAAAATCAATGTCCAGCGCCGAACGCAAAAAATCACTCCTCGACAGTCTAGAAAGATCCAGAAACAACACTAGTATCGAAAGCAGCGAAGGTAATAGACGACGCAAACCATCTGAAGGCGACCGCAAAAATAACAAACGCTCCCCAGAATTCGATCTGCTCAACGTACAAGCTCTCAGCCGTAGACGACACAGCTCAAACCTCACGAGCGATGAAGTCAACAGCTCTCTAGAGTACACAGAAGTTAACAACCGTCCCGACATATTGGACTCGTTGAATAGAAGGAGACGGAACGATAAAGATGGGGAGTCGGAGTTACAAAAGATTGCGCTGTCGGAGTTGAGGCGTCGTTCCACGGAGAGTGCGGATTCGGAGGACGAGTCGTCTAGTCCGAAGAAGCACAGCAGGAGGAATTGGGATGGAGACTCCGATTCGGAGTCCGAGGAGGTCCGATCGCTCGTTCGCCGGTCGAGTTCTCAGCTAGAAGCGGCGGAGGCGCTGATGGCCCGACAGGACGCTTCGCCCGACCTTCTCCGCGCTTTCGACTATGTAAGGACACAATTCGATACAGATTTCAGTTACACTGCGGACGAGGATATGTCTTCGTGCGCGATCCGGCGGCCCGCGTGCTTGCGCGCTAGGTTATGTCTCGCTGTAGCCGCCTTCTCGGTACTAGTTATAGTTTACATACATCTACAATGACATTTGGCTTGGGCTTGTGTGATATTTATTCTTATATATGTAAGTATAAGTATAAAGTTTGCTGCGATTGTCAGATTATCTGTTAGATATACGTACGTATACGCGCGTTGATTGAACGAACGAAAATTAGACAACGACTTTTTTATAATAAGTGGACTAAAATCATTACTTTAAGTCACAAACAAAACAACGCACAAGTTATTTATCTAAACTCCTCGAAATTTCAAACTCACATTTGACAGCCTATATCAATCCATGGACCAAAAAGGGATACACATAGCGAGATAAAGAGAGATAGATATCCTCTTGTCAAACGTTGCTTTTAAATCTCTAGGAACAAGCTATAGGTATTTTAACCTCTAAAGTCAAGCTTTGATTCACTCCATAGACAATAAAAAACGTATGTTATCTATAATCTATAGTCGTGTAAATATGTTCGACAACGATCTCTTGATACATTCCAGAATAAAATAAACAAGTATTGTACAAATTATTAGCATTTATAGTAAACCATTACTTATAAATGTTTTGTAATCCGACACTCGCAGCATGATAAAAAGTACTAACTTATTAATTTATTAAATCGCATTGAATGTGACAGTTTCACTTTGAAATTAGAAGATTGATTTTTTGCATTTGGATAAGTTGTTCTGTGTTATGTTGTACTTAATTATGTTAAGTCTTATTTATGATACTTTGAATATTATGTTGACAAAATGAAACTGTCTTATTTCCAAATAACATTTTTAACTATCATCGCTCCCAATTTCCCTTTCATCAAAAGTGATTGGTTTCTCCTACTAACACGTTTTTATTTGTTGTGTGATTGTCTTTTATTTAGTTTTTTTATAATTTAACTTACACTAACTGCCTGTTTAATTTCCTCTATTTAATTTATTACGTCATCCTCATTTCTTGGTGGTGATAATTCGGTGCTAGATCCGGTCTAATAGGTGTCTAGGAATATTCTATAAATAGTTTGAATTCTTAATATTATGGTGCAAAGGTACAGGAAGTTTCTATCAGGAATCATTCACGGATGCCAGTGACATAAAACGACTGACAAATTATGAAATGTCAAATTGACAGCTGTCACATTTGACTTTTTCGCTACAGTTCAGGAATGAGCAAACATTATTAGTTCATGTTATTTATTACCTAGGTGCCTCATAATAATAGAGACGTGATTATCTTGTCAATGAGTGATATAAAAGCTCGTATAACGTGAATTTAGTTTAACTAAAATATTAGCCTATTTACTTTTGGTTGTAATTTTTGTATAAACAAGTAACTCTAGATTTCGCATAATATTAATATTTAAAATGTAATGTGATTTGACTGAACTCCTCAATAACTCACAATAAATGTATTAATATTATGTTGAATAGGGATAGGTTGTTAATTGATCTTTTTTTTCTACAAGATGTTTAAAGTGAACTTTGTATAATTTTTTAGAAGAATAAATGTGTCAATTTAAATTAAAAATGGAGTTTCAGTCAATTAACACCCTACTCTCAACATTTTAAAACGGACGGATTAGGGAAAGCATCACAGACATTTCCAAATTCTATTGTTTTCTTTTATTTTGGGCCTTTACTTGCTTCTCTAATCTGTGTTTGGCATTTACTTTTTTACAAGCTTGGGATTTAGTTTCATATTATTATAAGTGATGTTATGCTGCAGTTTTAAGGAATTAAAATTTACAATGAAAAACAATACGCAATTTTGCATGAATGTTTGTGAAAAGATGTGCTATTTTCTTTTACTATCAAATTTATTGTAATATCAATCTAATCTAAGTGATTGTGCTGTGTTAATTTTTCCGGAGATGTAATGGATTTAAAAGTGAGTTAGAAGTAAATTTTTATCTTAAGTCTAGCTGATATTGTTCTTTATCAATTTACCTTAGCCACACCTTAGCACAGTGCTTAACGTCACTTGAATATTGATTTCTGAACGAAGCGTTATTTTTTTTTTTGCAAATTGGGTTTTTTCGATGCACAGACGGAGGTGGTCACACGTTGCCGAGAAAATATCAACCTTTTGGATGCGGCTTTAGCCGGCGGACTGTCTACTACTTTACAGAGGGATGTCAGAGGTTAGTAAATATTTTAAACAAAATTATTTGCATACAGCTTCTTAACTTAAACTTTGTAAAAAGAGAAATAATTGACAGGACAATGCAATTGCATTATGAACACAGCAATGGGCAGCGAATAAATATCTTGTTTCATGCAAAAATGTGATCGGTCGGTGGTCGTGAACCGCAGTCTGTGGCTCATGTTCCAACCGGTTTTTGAACGAACACCTTATGCAGTTATTGTACTCACAATCTCGGTTGAGATCAAGGCTGCATCTATATTCGAATTTCGAATTTTCGGATACGTTCTCCAATGTTTTTTTTTTATCGACATGCACTTAAGTCTTGGAAACATAGCATTATGTTATTACAACAAAGTGGTTTTCCTTGTTTTATAATTGGACATACCTGAACGTCTCGCTGGTTTTAAAAATATTGTTTTCTTCAGGTTCCAAAACAGCGTAGCGTTAAATCATAGGATTTAATTGAAACTGAGGTCTGAAATAGTTTTATTTGAATTTACTTTTGAAATACCTTAGTCCACGACCATACATAATAAGATGATGACCATCAAGTTGAGATTATGAACTTTTATGCGTTAAACTTTAAGTCGAGATGATAGCTCACTGGTACTTACGTCTTTGTGAGTTTGAATCGTACAGTGTGCTTGAGTTTTCGGTGATGGAAAACATCGTGAAGAAACGATGGTAGGGTACTTTGAAGAACTCATCTCTCTCATACTACCCTCAAGTTGAAAATCTATCGCCAAGCACCATAAGAGAATCAGTTCGTTTCTATTCTTCATGAGCTTACCACCATCGAGCTCATAATCACTTACCATGGTGAGACTATGGCTAAACCAAAGATTTTCATACGGCATCGTGCATCTACCCAGATGGATAGTCCGCCTTACTAAAGCATGACATTTAATATCACTCCGCTTGAGGGGCTCCTGAGCAAATCGCTCTCGGTTCGTATTGCGCACGGCTGTCATCGCGTCATACTCGCTGTACTGATTAAATAAAAAATGTCAACTTGCGTATTAAATAAAATACTGTCACAACACTTATAAAAACCAAGGAAAAACTAACCTTCCATGTGTAAGTATTGCGATTTCGTCACTTATAATTACCTAAACTTATTATTTTTAAATACTGTCAATTATGGCTTGTTTATTTCGTGTTCCCATAGAGACGACTATCCTTCTGGACGTTTTAAATTCTTTGGGCTAAACACAAACCTATCCATAATTTAACAAAAAATCCGGTTTTTTTCGAGTTGGTTGATTTGTTACTGGCGTGTAGGTATATCAAATCGTGACATTCATACAACTCATTAAAAAAGACTACCCATTTAGGGTTGTCAACTATCTAAATAAATATTATAATTGTATCTTAAATAAGAAACAAAGATATTACATTATCCATAAGTTTGATTTCATTTTATTTGACTGGCTATACATTTACTATAATATATTATTTACTATAATATTACATTTAATCATAATAAAGTTATCAAACGTTGATTAGCTAAAATTCCGAAGTCTTTATCTGACAGGTGACATTTGGTGATCGAAAGAGTGAGCACTATTACACTGATTTAGTTAAAAATCGATTATAAATAAGGGGGTAATTCTGTAAAACTGTCAACGTTGAAGAGCTATTTTCGTTCTCACAAAATGTGCACATGTTCAGTGCAAAAAGGTTATTTTTTATTCTATTGCGGGTTCACCCATAGATAAACGATATTTAAATACACATTAGTTTAGCCCCCGACTGTAAAACAGCAATTCAGTCGAACGATGCGATAAACATTATGGTAATTCATGTGGTAATTGTTCGATAACACGCCAACTTCGTCTAATTGCAAAGTTTATAAAATATACTCATTTCGTAGCTATTGTTACAAGAAAAAGTAATCGACTTTAAAACTTATTGGACCTGAAAGCATGACATTTTAATACCATTTAAATTTTGTATGTCTATCTGTTTAAACACGCTAGTCTCTGAAACCATTGAACGGATTTTCATGGGGTTTTGACAGATAATTTATATAGATGTTATTTTTCGAAATCGGATGTCAGGAAGATTTGTATTTTAATTTTATGAAGGCTGCGCAAGCGAAGTTGCTGGCAAAAACTATCTATTGTATCGCTATTAAAATATGTGTGTTATTATAAATAAATTATTATTATTAAAAAATGATTGATAATTATTAAAAATTATCATACGATAATTTGTTAGAAATCTCTGACAAAACCTAAGTTAATGTTTTGTTAATACAAATATAAAACATCTAGATAAACTGGTTAACATTGACAGAACCAGTTTTGCAGACAGCATTGAAACCCAAAGTGAATAAGTCTTTTATTACACTGGCAGCCCTACCAGAAATCCCGGAAATGGCGACACGGCAGACGATCACACGCGCTTCGTTCGCGTTCGTCTCCATCTATTTTTGCCAACGAAAGCGGAACGGTCTCGCCAACGCCAAAACTGAGGGGCACCGGAGTCAACTTTTTAATTCGGCCGTTTTATAATATACAACACTCACTTTATCAACAAGTTATCTGAAATATACAACGTCATCGTGATTTACGCAATGTTGTTGTGTACATACCTAATGGTGTATGGTCTTCTTTATCTTTGGTAGATCTTAATAGAGTAGATATTACCGCATTTAAAGCTTTTAGAGCACACATTTTTATTAAGAATCTACTTTACTATGTACAGTAACCGAATGAATTTATGGTAGGTACGTAATGTAATCAAAATATTATAAAAGCAGAACAATAAAGTAGGTATTTAGGAAATCTAAAGCTATACGTGAGCACTAAATATAGCACCCTACTTATGACTCGTTCGCAGACTTTCTTTTGTTTGCCACGTGTGCCCAAGATTTATGTTATATTAGTTCATTTTATCAACATGTATTTGCAAAAATAGTCATTATATCAACGAACTAAAGTCTTAAACACTAAACCGAATTCGAATAAGCCAGTGTTACCCCAAAATCTACATAGCAAAGCAAATGTTCACAAAGCGCAGACTAAGTAAACTTGAAAATGCTGAATTGTAAAAATTGTGCAGTTTGGAGCACTTTTTGGTTATGACGCAAGCATATGTTGTCCATCTTGTTATTCTGACCTCTATACATTATGAAACACACTTGTGAAGTTACTTAGAAAGTAAAGTTGTTAGTCTTGTTTTGTCGAATAAAAAATATGGTCCTTCGAAGCCGATTGTATTAATTATCTCAGACTTTACCAAATTGATTGTCGTATTATTTTATTGAAGCAGAAATACTTTTTAGCCGACACGTTGATATTTCAGTTTTTTCAGCACATGCGTTTTGATGTTGACTTTGTCTGTTTTGATTTGCACTACACAGATAATGCACATTTTCATGCAAATGATAAAAAAACATTTATAAACGGTTTAGAGCCCCTAAGTCTGAGGAGAGACTTTGCCTCCTTATGTGTGTTCTACCGCTTGTACAACGGAGAGTGCTCTAAGGAATTGTTCGACTTGATGCCCACGGCCACCTTCCACCATCGCAACTCTCGCCATCGACAGGGAGTCCATCCACACACATTGAAACCAGAATTGTTTCGAACTGTACGGGCTAAAAGGAGTTTTCTTCGGCGGACGCTCGGACTGTGGACTGAGCTCCCCGCCGTAGTTTTCCCAATGGAGTACAGCATGGGGTTCTTCAAAAAGGGTGTGAAGAGATTTCTTCAGGGTCGGCTACGCGCGAGTGATACCCCTGGTGTTGCAAGCGTCCTTAGGCTACGGTAACTGGATAAGCAGGCGGACCGTATACTTGTTTGCCACCTCAGTGGTATAAAAAAAGAAAACATTACCATTAAATACTAGTACTTAAATAATGAAGAATATCGTTCAAGATTCGCTCGTAAATCAGCAGGATGCAAATTTTCCACATTTGCAGTTTTTATAGCGTGGGCGTAAAGAGACGATTATGACATGAGTAAATAATGTTTTTTATTAGGTAAACTAAACATTCAATCACGGTACAGTGACATCACTGACATGTAAAACTATAAAATAAATATCACATTTGTGCATTACTTTTTTCGAAACAGTAGTCAGTATCATCCTGGAGTTTAAACGATTTGGTCGCTTAGTGATAGAGAGAATGGTTCTAACTGGTAAAATATTAGTTATCGTTGAGGAATTTAAGAAGCCAATTTTGTACCGAAAATGTAAGTATTCCTTTTTTTTCTATTGTAAAAAATCAAAAAATTTTATGAAATTTAATTCTCTTTCTGGACCAATTTTATTATTAGAATTATTCGCATCTTTTTAAATTTTCCATAGACTATTATTATTATCATCTCTAACAAGGTTACACTAGATAGAAAAAGTTACTGACGCAATTCAACATGGCGTTGGTTGTTGGAGTGCATTCTTTGGCAACCGCGCCAAACCTATTGTCATTGTACTAAACAAATAAATCTGATATTTGCTATGCTTCTTACGCTTTACAAGGCCAAGGAAATCCTACTCATGTTTTATCATATCTTAATTATTCAACAATCTATGCTTCGATATTATATAGATAAAAAAGTTAAATATGACATTATGCTTACGTGAGACTATTTCGCGCCAATTATACAGGTCGTTGTTTTGGTCAGCGACGAGCGACTCAGGATCGATAATACAAATGATACTGGTGCTAAAAAAAATATAATTTAATAATAAAAATAAAAAAATTAAAATTTTGAAAATCATGTAAAAAGCTAAAGTGTAGACATAATACTCAACGGGAGTACGAGGGAGTAAAGGGGTGGGGCGATGGCGGCTTGTGCCTAGCTCTAGTCTGTGCACGTGCCTATAGTAACCATACTTTGCAGTAATTTTATTTCAAATTGAATAAGGTATTTCTCATCATATTTACAGTATTTAATGGAATTAAGTCCATTTTTGGGGAATATATATTTTGTACTACCGCTCCTGGGTCGCTTGTCGCCGACCAAAACAACACCTGTATATTTTATACTAAATGGGCATAGACAAAAGCAGAACCAGAATCTTCATGACCATAAAATCGACTAAATTTGCGCAACAATAATATCCAGCTAAAGCTACACAATCGTCTACATAAATATTCATAATTACAAAAAGACGACAAACCAATTATACTAAACAGCCAATTATTAATTCAAGAAATAGTTACGTAAAGAAACTAAACGGCTGAACATCCGTCGATAATTCTATTCTAAACAAGGGATAATTGTCCGGAATGCAGTCGGACCACGCATTCTCCAGTGCGTTTTAAAAGGCATTGTAATTACTATGAGCGACACATATGAAGCACCGGTACGTTAGCTTTGAACTGTTTATGCTAGTAACGTTTGTGTATAGATAAATAATCTTTGTCGGTTAAATCCTTAGGTTAACAGTTCAGATAAGTTCATTTTTCCAGAAAGTGATACGGTCATTTGAAACACTTTTTACAGTAAATGTCTGATCGCCATTTTCTAACCCCCTTACTCATAAAACGTTATTTATCTAATAAACTGATTAAGTGGTCACCTAAATAACGTCAAATTGTTTAACAATGACAGCAAGGTGACGTTATTTACTTGACCATTTATTCAGTAGATTTAGTTAAATAGCGTTTATGAGTGAGGCCGTAAATGAACAGAAAAAGAGCACTAACAATCAGTACCTATTGAAATACTTCATTTACTCAACAAACAACTTCACAAACCTTTTGTCTTCTTATAGTCTGACATGATACACATGAGAGACAAAAATCCATGTTTGCAAAATCAACTGGGACAATTATAGCTATTGTTTAAATTTGGGAAACGCGCCAAGTATCAGTGGCTTTTTAGTCATTGTTTAAAATGATTCTAGTCTCATAAAAGGCCTTGTATTCAGTGCTAAGTAATTTGTTTTTGAAAGTTTCACTTAGTTTTTGAAACAATTAATGATTCTCTCAAGGTTTTTGAACTAAGCAGGCTATTTCTTTTAATTCTGCTCCTATTTAAAGGCTGAAAATAAAAACATTAGTGATTCGTATATCCTCATCGATCGTAGCGATGAGCCAGGATGACTAATTAAACGAACCAATAGAAACACTAAAACCGAACTCGTCCAAGCACATCTAATCTCTATTATTTTCTCTCGAACATGTTAACAAAGAGTAAATTGAAATCGTGGTTCTTGCTAATAAGATTACCTTTTGCGCACAAAAATCATGTTCATTATTCAAACAATGCGAAGATGACCTCAACCTTTTGTTCGCAATCAAAACACAATACGCTTGATCTCTTTATAATTCCACATCTATTTCAGACTTTAAACTTATCGATGCATTGAACATTGAGCGAAGGTGATATCATTCGATAAACGCAATGCTCGCACGTTCAGCGCTTCAATAGCTTGAATATTGAATGTTAAATTCGCTTGTTAATCGAGATCGTCGCTTGAAGCGCTGCGAGTGTATTTTCGGACTTAAACGTGGATGGAAAACAGTACGTCAGCTGAGCGTCGCGAGTGCAGTCGTGTCGCTACGAAATATAGTCGCGAGTGTTTTCGTGTTTACATTTCCTACTAACATTGTTATTCTGCGACTCCATTAACTTTCTGATAAACAAATTAGGCTTGTAAAATATTATAGCATTTTTCTTTTGTAGTAAGTTTATCAAAATAAAATGATTTATTCCCGACATGAGAGAAATTGTGCTGGATGCGCACGAGTGATTTGACTTTCGCTTCTGACAGTGTGTAGTTACTGTAACAGTGCTCCAAATTTAAATAATCAAGTATCAACAATGAATTGTGATGTAAGAGGAACCTTCATGAATTCGTTGGAACGTTTCACAAAATATTTGTTCAGGCATGACCTTCGCGATTGCGTGAAGTCTAGATTGTTTATAATCATTTGCCAGCTGCAAACTACGATACGAACATTAAAAGATATTTCCTCGTATGTTGGTGTAACTAGCTATTATTTGCATGGGTTGAAACATACCTGCATAGTTTATTATCACAGATAGTTACCGTTTAAATATTAAATGACTGTATGGATCTTTGAGGTATTTTTTAAATTTGCAACTTTTATTTTACCCTTTGCTTTGCATTTTGAATTTGACCCCTCAGTTGAACTCAAATTAATTCCACTTCATGGTAATTTGACCCCAATTATTGACACATAATCAATATTTCTAAATTGCTGTTTAAGCCGGAATGGAAACAACTTCATCGACGATTATTTCAAGCATACATACGCCAAGTTATTTGTGCATACTTAATTTTGACGGCAAATTATATTAGCTAATTTCAGTAAAAAAAATAAACTCTTCTCGGCCTCTATGGTATGCAACTATTTGAGCCTCTAAGCATTACAGGCAGTTTCGTATGATGTTTAGGTCTATCTTATCTGATGGATTGTCCATATTCTCTCTTAGACTGAAGACTTGTTTCTCTTAGCTGTCTGTCATGTTCTTTCGTTTACCATTCCTGCCTATTTACACATGTCATATCTTCTGTCTTTATGTTTATATTTGCATTCACTTACTAATCGACCAAATATATTCAATGTACTAAATAAGGACTCGAGATATAATACCGTCTCAGTGATATAATTTGAGCGATACCAACATGACATGAGAAATATTCATCTATCTGTAGTCTCGACTTCTCTTTCTCAATTGATAATCAATGCAATTGCGTATAATAAGGTTTCTTGATTTTCCGGAATTTCATGCCTTAGAGGATAAATTAAGAAACATTGCCGGCGGAAAACGTGTGGAAACATTTTTTACGTCGTCTGTAGCCTGTAACGTAACGCTTACATCATGAATCATGGATGACCTAAAATTTTCCGATGTGTGGTCACATTTAACCCTTTCAAATAAGTTATTGTTTACATATTGCATTTCTTTTTATATGGTTTATAATTAACATTGACTCATACTTAGGAGCACTACTGTTGTGTAACTGGTTTCTCTCTAGTCTACAGAATATCAAATGCATTACAATATACCAAACAATTCGTGCACCGATAAGATTGCAATTCGTTTCATTTTTTGCTTCACTTGTTGTCCTGTCAATTACCTTGAAATATGCTCGAAATCTTAAACATTTAAAAAGAAACCTGTAAATCGATGAAAATCGATACCTGACAAGACAACTCGTTAAAATCATTCGTTTTGACATTGATTGACAAACAGACGGGTTGAAACAGAATGTTACTACACAGTCGATTATAAATTGAGTATTATTACACTAATTGCAAAGCTCGGTTCTTTTGAATACAGTTCAAAGCCTATAAAACCAGATATAAAGCCTTACTCAAAGTCCAGTGTTAGTTTGCTTTGTAAAATAAATACCATGTATACCTACCTATTTACATTTTCGTTGTTTAAAGTTTTATATAACTTATGTTATTACAGTAATTTGTTGAGATTTCTCTGAGTACGTGAAAGTAACGTTTTGATGTTGAAGTTACGCACTTTATGTTTTTTTTACTTGTTTTAAAGCATTCCGTGTCACCGCATCGTTAACACAAGAATGACTCAAGTCTTTGAAAACATAAAAAGTATGTATTTACCACATCATTTTGCCATTAACCAAAGTGTCAGACGAGTCAAGTTGATAGCAAATATTTATTTAATACGTATGTACTAAGTACCTACTGCAATTGAAATTTATGACCAATAAAGTATTCAATCAGGAAAAGAAATTGATTCTCAAGGCCTTCTAGTCAGTGCTTGCAAATATATAATTCTCGATATCTTTTAAATCAAACAAACCATTTGTTTCGAGGTGATTTAATTTCTAGAATGAGAAGATTCTGATACCAGTTAATAACTTTTAGTGTTCTTGTAATTTAATATCGAATTAATCGACTAGTAATCGATCAATTACGAATCCATCAATCAAAACATCGATCAAATTGGTGCTGTAATATTCCCATCGACGTCGAAGTCTATTAAATTCCAAATTCAAATTTAGTGTTTGTATTATACCCGCATATTCCTTTAAAGCCTCACAAACATTTTTATCAAGATTTATATGCACGTTATCCTTGTATTTTCCAAGTATTTCGAGGTCATTGTTCCATGATACCTACGTAAGTCATCTCATGAGATCAGAGGCGCTCCTTTTAGAGATTATAAAAAGTCGCACACGCCTTCTACGGTGATGTATGGTTTATTCACGTTCTGGCATTGATACATTGTAGGTCGACAAACTAACAAATGAACAATTAGTTATCATTATAATAACAGATAAGATTAAGTATCATTAGGCTTTTTTATCCTGGTATTTGGTTTATTAACTAGTCCCCGAAATATTTCATTTACATTATTATCATTGTAATCCTTATTAACATTACATTAATTAATCAAATTACTAGATTATTCCAATGTTTTTACGGAGGTCACAATAGGTCTTTCATATGACTCAGGTCTGCGGTCGGTAACTAATATGCGGTGGATTACATAGACTTTTTTGTTAGGTCCTTCAGCCTCGGGAAACAGATCTAATCTGGTCTGTTTATGATATTCAGCGAATTCAAAGAATGTGTAGAAAAGTTCCCTGCGCCATCACCATTGACGATCCCATAATTTCTCGAATCTCAATCGCCGCTGGAACGAAGTGTGAGTGTGACATAAGGAAAGTGGCTCTGCCATACCCGTTCCATCATGTATGAGCATAAGTTTCACTTCCACTCACCATTGGTCATAATAAACACGTTGACAAATGGAAATTTATGTTACGCAGTCGGAGATATTCAAATGTTGCATGGACCCAGATGATCTACATCTATTTGAGACTTCGGAAGCGCAAACTTAAATCAATTTGTCTACTGTACGGCTGAATCTTCCTTGATTTGTGTCAAATTGGATATCGCATTACATCGTTATGTATAATTTACTAGGTTTTCGCCCCGTATTTTCACTCACGGGTTGTGTGAACTTTTACCCATCTTTAGGAAAATATTTTCTTAGTACCCTCTACGTCATAAGAAGGTATCCTCTAAACATGGTTCTATGACCAGTGGTTTACATTGAACTCTCGTTTTGTTCATTTTAGCTGATCTTCTACATCCATCGCAGCCTTAGCAAATGAAACCTTAATAGTTCTAAGAGCGCGTGACAATTTGTCACGAATATCAAACTAATGGTTTGCTTCATTAACTGGTGCCTCCCATTCCTCGTTTCGATTCTGCCCCCTATTGTTATGTATATAAAGATTAATCCGTTAATTGCGTTTGTCAGACAGTAACGGTTTATTAGACCGACCATTCTAGTTCAACTAGTGTACCGCTATCTCTGAATTCTTTGACGTCTTTAACGTTGGTACTTGTTATATTCTTCTGATCTTATATTAGCATCTGGCCTTGATTTTTTGAAAGTCTAGATGCAACTCCAGAACTCGTCTTGTTTACTTGCATATTCCATATGCAATATTTACAAGTGTAAATAGTGTTTCTTAATGGTGATAAAACTGTGTGTAAATGTCTAGCTAAAGAGACGTGAAATATTGATTTCAGAAAGGTTTATCACATTCATTTTTATTTTATCTTCGTTTAAAATTGAAGGCAGTATGATTTCGAAAAACAAATTTATTTGTTAGACTCTAGACAAGAAAAAACGGCGTGCCGAATTTGAAATGTCGAACAATTAATTTTGATGTTACTTTGTCTAAAGCGAAAGTAATGAAATTATGTATTGTGATATAATATCAGCTCAAATCTCATGTGCATCCTCTTCTCTCGTTAGATAACTGTCATTATTTCAATTAAAGACATTTTGTGGTTAGAAATTGATAATCATCATTCGCTCTATCTATAATAGTTAAAGTTACATCATTGTTTGATCACAGATAAGTTTCAAATTGAAATCAATGTTAGAATGATGACTTGACTATTATTTTAAAATTGTGTATCATGCCTCGAAGTGAATGAAGTGATGAATTATCGACAAAAGTGACACTAATAAAGCAGTCATGAATGTATCTGTGGCAACGACTACTAACAACAATGATGAAATTGGTAAGTAAGCAGCGATAATTATATCTATTAAAATCCAGGCGATCTTTGCAATAAAATGTAAAATAAGAACCGTAATACTCATTCGAAGATATCTGCATTAGTAATATAGTGATATTTATGTTAAATAATACAATGTAAGTATTTTACTTAGCAGTCGTCTATTTATAAATACAAAATACTGCTGTTCTTGACCTCATCCTGCCAGTCTTGTTCGCCTACGGCTTACAACTGCCCACGCCTCTGTCAACATTAGATGTTGCAGTTTTCTCCCTTGCCTTAAAGTGCTAATAACACAATTTGCATCTCTACAATATAGTACCTTCCTGGGTTACATCTGTTTGTCTGCAGCCTACACTATCTGACTAATGTAAGCAGCAGGAATCTCGAATAATCAAATGCGCAGACATAGTGCGCAGTTACAACATAGAACAAAATTCAAATAATCTTGATACCATCTTACAAGATTTTAAGCCAAAGAGATTTTTAAAGCTTTTAAAAACTAAAGCAATCGCTAGAACTACTTAACTTTGAATTATTACACTACTTGTTTGGAAATGTTTGAAAATTACGTCGGATTTTGTTGAGTCATCTTCCTAATATCTAAATGTAATAGTTTTGTGTGGCAATACAAGTTAATATAAAAAGTTGTCTTTTCAATCTCGGAAAGTAAAAACAAAAGGAATTTTAGTTCCAAAATTAGCTGTAGTGCATCGAAGTCGTCAGTAGGTCAGACGAGTTTTTTTTTTACATTTGGTTTCTGTTTCGATAATTATCTCCCGTCATGATGTTGCAACTGCAGCTGGGCAGTTACGTAACCTCTGGCATAAGTCGCCATTTGTTCTGCCAGGTATGCTACCAATATAATTTACTAAAATCATTACACTGTGTTGTGTAGCTTATGCCTTGATTATATATAGAAAAATATTACACAACTGTTCTAACTAATAATTATGTTACTCTATGGTTTTAATCATTTTTAACTCGACTTTATCCGTAACATCGCGACTCGATTACGTGACTCGATTTTTTACACCATTATTAATGATTTCATTCACGCAATAAGTTCCGGTATAATTATTTAGAGTTACCACCAACGTTTTAATATGCTGTTAACGATCCAAATTCTTAAATTGGAATGCAAGTGCCGCGGGTGCGATTGAAACATACCATACGAATTGTTGATTCGCTCTAATTCGTTTTTCAGAAACTTTGATTTCATCACGAGAAAACTGTTATTGAAAAACGTTTAGTTTCAGTCCGTTAATATTCCAGTCTATTCAGTATTTAGCCATGCGAACAAATTTCATACAAGGTCTTTCAATTTTCCGCTACTGCAAATTAGAAAAATTCGGTTCATCTTTTGTCTTTTAACAATGCAGCTACGAGGCAATGCTGAATGTATTGCCTCGTAGTCTTTTCAAATGATTTTCATTGTTCTATTCTTGACGTGACCAACAGTTTATAAAGGTGTTCTCTATTCTATCTATCGCTATCTTAACGTATTATCTATATCGTCACCTATTTCTTCCTTATTAGTTATCTTTTTATATTTTAATAAAATTGCCTTTATTTGAAGTCTCTATAGTCGTACTAGTATTGTGGTCGTCTTCGCAAGGTCGTGTAGTTTCTCTGCGTAGCTTAGTTTCCTTTTAATCATTCTATTAAGGCCGGGGTCGACACTTGATAGCCTCCGATATCAAATAAACTGTACCATTTATCTCAGTGCCTTTATTCATTTCTGCAAGAAACTCGTTACTCGCGAACCGTCTTCATATTCGAAATTTAAATTTCAAATTTTTGTTGTAGCTAACTCCCTAGCTTTTTGAACTTGTTTACTTGCTTCTCATAATAATCTCGGAGATATTAGATGAAACTCAATAGCTGTACGACATCGCGGTCACCTTGCATTCGTTATAGCGTACTTTGCAACTGAATACAAGATTGCCAATGCAGATGGTGAAACACAAGTTGCATTATAATAAGAACCATTTTCCTGTGACCCATTTACAACACAAAATCGGTTTTCGTCTACCGTTAGTTTTCCGTCAATCACACCTTATTTGCAAGTGTATAGTGAAGTGGACACTGTATTAGACACCTTATTGTGTTTGCAATGAGTGCATATTGAATAACTATTCATCGCGCTGGATAAATTTAGATTTACATTTGTGAAAATATAGTTTGCTATAGCTGCTATCCTAAGCCTTTGTGATAGAGTTGTATTTTCAATGTCCGGTCTATGTAAGTAGCTTGAGTGTTTTGTGGAATTAGTCGTGCAGTTTCGACCTTGCCGCCTCGTTGACTCCTGCGCATGATCAAGCTGACAGTTCCGTAATGGATTGCAACTACGTCCCGCCTTACCCAGGTATCGTCTGATCTTAAATAGTGATTTTATTCAGAGTTTCTTATTATGATTAACGTTGGTAAGTGTCTTAATTTATTGTATGTGCAAAAACTAGAAAGACTACGTTTTATCACACTTTATCACTATGACAGAATGCATTCATTCTTTATGTGATTTTTTTATACCAGGATTAAAACAGTCAACCCTTCAAAAATGCTATTAAATGAAAGCAAATTTGTATTACTTTACACCATTTTGTATTCATGACACTCATTATAAAATACTGCAAAAAATCCTGTGTACCCGATTACACTGCAGTCTGCACCAATAAAATAATGATGTAATGTATTCCACATTTAGCAATATACTATGTATACCGCCAGTCCCATGACCAGCAACAAACGCATGGTAATCGCTTACATACATTACAATTTGTTTGCTTTCACCAGCGCGGCAACGTGAGGATGTGAAGCTATCTCGTGTCGCAACCAGTCCCACGTACGATGAGAAATGTTTATTTTCGAAAGTAATGACAAGTATTTGAAGAGTTTTAAATTATGTCAATAAATGCATCTGCTGTTTTAAAAGTAAAACTTAAAGGTGTACAATAATTTGAAAAGAGAACATAAAGTTTTCAAAAAGAGAACACGATTTTCTTCCTAATGCGCATGTTGCGCTCGACCAGTTGCGTCCCATTTTACAAATGGCCCGCACCGCAATGGGATGGGAAGCAGTAATAGCTCGTTGAATTTGACTGACGACTGCCTCTCGGTTCGCAAATTGGTTTCCGTTCTTTGTAAATTGCTTGTTCCATATTTGCATTGGCTGTGATTTCATCGTACCTTTAGGTATCCATTCAAATAATCCTGCAAATTTATTTGTGATATCTTTCTCTGTTGTGATTGTTTTAAAGATTGTATTAGCACGTCTGTGATATTATTTATATTTTCATCTTCTATATAGTAACTTTAATGATGTCCGACTTATACATATAATCGTCCATATTTGCAGCCATTTCTCATTCAGACATATTGCTCAGATTTAGCCAAACCAGATGTCTGGGTATTCGCGAAACGCAAGTTCGTTGACTCTGGTTGTAAATTAGAAGGATTATGTGTTTTGACACAAGTTCATGGATCCAATGACATTTAGGGTGCTATTTCGGCTGCGCACGCGCTCCCTGCCGCGTTTTGTCCTATCTATTCTGATTTATGGACACTTTACGGCGAATGCATTGAAATAAAACACCATAAATATTCCTTTTACGTTTTGTCTTAACATAGCGAGAATAATTTATAGAAGCCCATATCCTGCATGCCGGTGCACTTTATTACATTATGGAGAATGATTTGTATGAAAATATTATTGGCCATAATTCATAATCATAGGAAAACCTTAGAATGTTCACCAATATTTAACCTAATATAAACCAAGAAGGTAATAATAGTAGATTATGCACTAGCGGGCGACATATTTAGAGTCCTGAGTGAAGCGGGGGATTAAGCTGCCAAGATGAAGACAGGCTTTATCCTCGAGATGCATAACTCTACATATCATACCTTCTGTGAGACTACTAAACACTAGTTAACTCTAGAGTCCCTCGCTCAGGGTCCAATATGCCGCGCAAGCCGCCCGTGACGTAAGACACTACTTTATCCCATTGGTGTAAAGAGTCAATTACATTTCACAAATACAATCCAATTTCATTTCAAAGAGATCATTGCGAAGCCTTTTCTACCCCTTTCTCTATCGGAAAGTATAATTCATTCCATTACAGACGTAGAGTACCTACCAAACTACTTATCTTGATATAAGAAGCAAATTGCAAGTTATTGCATCCTTTGATGTTAAAAGTACGCAATTACTACTTTGAAACGCACCAGACATTATCCGACATATCTTATTAAACTGTAAAGCTGTTTTTAGCAAATGGATTCGATATCTTTAGAGACATCGTAATCAGTATCCGTTCTAGAACGTGAAATTGCCGTCTTGAAGTTAGAAATCGATGGATTCCTTCCCTCAGAACTGGAATTGATGATTGTTGAGTAATATCGTGATTTATAGTACCTTGTATGAGAACATTTCGTGTTATGTAACTTCTCTCACTATTCTTCAACTCGATTCTTGGTGTCATTGAGAACAAGGTCGTTAATCATTTTCACAGCGTATAAATTATTATTTTTAATTTATCGCATCAATATGAACTAAAGCATTAATTTGTTTTATTTTTTAATAATACCTGTCTTGAGTGCATTTACTGATTTGAAACTTACAGATTCTACTGTAAGGTTATTATTTCCTATGTAAATGAACAGAATTTTGCAACATTAATAAGCATAACTAAAATTACATTTTATGCATTTTTTTTACAATATTCTCCTTCGTTCCAATCATTAAATCCTATTTAAGACATACAAAAGCATATAGCCCAAAGTTAATCAAAGGTACAAAACTAACTAATATAACTGCTTCAGTATATAATATATTTATTTTAAATAGTTTCCTTTTAGACTTTACATTGATGTTATTTTTATCCCGTGTCATTCCCGCTTCCGTGTAGTTCAAATGTATTTATAAAACACGTCTTTTGCCCTTAATAGATTATACAACTCGTTATTTTCGATTAATGACTTGTAAACATTCTTTGACACCACATTTCACATATTCTCAAAACTATTTTTGAGTCTACTTGAAAGGGTTTGAGGTAGACTAAGTTATGTTATGTTGTTCATTCAGTGCTATTATCAATTTTATGTACTTACTAAAATGTAGCTTAATCCTGTTAGCTAACCTCTTGTTATGTGAAAATTAAGTAAATCAAATCCGAATCGCTTTATTAACAAGAGGTCATCATCAGCCTACAGCAGTCCACTGCTGGACATAGGCCTCACCCAATGCGCGCCATTTCACCCTATCTTCGGCTCGACGCATCCACTTCCTACCAGCAGCCTTTCGCAGATCGTCACTCCATCTCGCTGGAGGGCGCCCTACACTACGTTTGCCGAGGCGCGGTCTCCACTCAAGAACACGTTTTCCCCACCGGTTATCGGTTCTTCGGCATATGTGACCAGCCCACTGCCACTTCAGCTTGCTAATTCTATGAGCTATGTCGATGACCTTGGTTCTCTGTCGGATAACCTCGTTACGGATCTTATCCTTCAGAGAAACTCCGAGCATAGCTCGTTCCATAGCTCGCTGAGCGACCTTAAACTGGTGCACTAGCCGTACCGTGAGTGTCCACGTTTCGGCTCCGTATGTCATAACGGGTAGGACGCACTGGTTGAAAACCTTCGTTTTCAAACTCTGCGGTATGGGTGACGCGAAGACCCTACGAAGTTTCCCAAACGCTGCCCAGCCCAGCTGGATCCTTCTCTTGGCTTCCCTCTCAAAGTTGTTTCTACCTAATTGCAGAATCTGCCCAAGGTAGGTATATTCCTGAACAACTTCGAGATGGTGGCCATTTACGACGATTGGTCCCGGATCTATGTGAACATTGATCATGACTTTGGTTTTACCCAAGTTCATGCCGAGACCAATACGTCGCGAGGCTGATGCTAGGCCGTCCAGCATCTGTTGTAGCTCCTGCAGCGACTCCGCCATCAAGACTATGTCATCTGCAAATCGTAAGTGTGAGATGTATTCGCCGTTTATGTTTATGCCCATCCTTTTCCAGTCCAGCGTCTTAAACATATCCTCCAATACGTTTGTGAACAATTTCGGGGATATGACATCCCCCTGTCTCACTCCTCTGCGTAGTTGGATGGGTTTAGACTGCTGGTCCTGTACTTGGACACTCATGGTTGCGGCATCATAGAGACATCTCAGCACTTCGATATAACGATAGTCTACTTGGCATCGCTGCAAGGATTCCAAAACAGCCCAGGTTTCGACGGAGTCAAAGGCCTTCTCATAGTCCACAAAGGCTAGACACAGGGGCCGATTATACTCCTCTGACTTCTGTATAATCTGCCTCACTGTGTGGATGTGGTCTATAGTACCAAATCCTCCTCGAAACCCGGCCTGCTCCGGTGGCTGAAACTCGTCGAGTCTTCTGGCAAGACGGTTTGTGATGACTCTAGAAAACAGCTTGTAGACGTGGCTCAGGAGTGAGATAGGCCTATAGTTTTTAAGAAGGGTTTTATCTCCCTTCTTAAAAAACAGAACCACAATACTGCCGTTCCACGCCTTCGGAGTTCTCCCGCAGTTAATGACCGAGTTAAAAAGGCTCTGTAGTTCCTTCAGTACAGGAATTCCTCCTGCCTTCAGAAGTTCTGAAGTAACTCCGTCTTCACCCGGGGCTTTTCCATTTTTAAGCTGTTTTAGAGCCAACACAATTTCGTCCTGGCTGATATCTGGTAGTTCGTCGGTATAGTGTCGAGTCAGGGTGGCTCTGGAATCGTGGATGTCACGCTGCGTCTGAGGGGCATGTGAAGTGTACAGCCGGCCATAGAAGTCTTCAATCTCAGCGAAAATCTCCGGCTTTGACAATGCGGTATTGCCATGATGTGTTGTCAGCTTCGTCAGGTGGCTCCTTCCAAGCTGCTGAGTGAATACTTTGGACCCTCGGTTTCGCTCTATTGCCTGTTCAATTTGGCGTGTATTGGAGCTCCGAAGGTCACGACGTACCATCTTCGCAATCTGCTTGTTAAGGTCTGACCGCTCTGACGAAGTGGCTTGCGTTCCTTCCCGCCTTATTGTCATGAGCCGTTGAGTTTCGACCGAGAGATTGGACTTCGTACCTGTACGCTGCGTTCTACAGAACTTGATGCCCTCCTCACTCAGCGTCCCAACCACGTTCTGTAAGGCCTCGTCTACGTCCTCAGTGGTTTCCAAGGCATCGAATCTATCCTCGAGAAGTTTTTGGAACTTCTCAGAGCCCGCCGTGATTTGGAGTAGATTAGGTCGGAGCGTGGACTTCATCAAGCGACTTCTTTCAAGCTTGAGATTGATATTCAGAGAGCCTCGTACGAGCCGGTGATCAGATCCGGTGTTAAACCTGTTGATCACGGAGACATCTCTGAATATGCGCCTTTTGTCTGCCATGATGAAGTCGATCTCATTTTTGGTCACAGCGTCAGGGCTTCGCCACGTCCACTTTCTTTGGGGCTTCTTCTTAAAGAATGAGTTCATCAAGAAGAACCCCTCTTTCTCCAGAAAGTTGACGAGCATTTGCCCTCTGTGATTCCTACTACCAAAACCATGTGGGCCCACTTGGGATTCGTTGTGATTCTGGACTCCCACTTTGGCGTTAAAGTCCCCCATAATAACGTTGAAGTGTGCCTTAGTGGTGTTATTCAAGGCTTTTGATATGCCTTCATACATTTCTTCCACTTCTTCATCCAGGTATGTCGAGGTCGGCGCGTAAACCTGTATGATCTTCAGGCTATACCTCTTAGATAGCCGAAGTATGAGGTACGCTACCCTGGTTGACACACTGGAGATTTCTTCAACGTTATTAGAGAGAGCCCTGTTAACGAGGAATCCTACTCCACCCTGGGATGGTTGATCACCCTCACGGAAGTATAGCAGGTGGCCTCCGTTTAAGGTTACGGTGTCCTCCCCCTCTCGTCGGACTTCAGATAACCCCAAGACATGCCACCTTATTTTCTCCAGCTCCACTTCCAACTGTGCTAGGTGCTCGTCAAGCCTCAGAGTACGTCCGTTATACGTTGCCAGGGTCAGTTGTTTGAGGTAGCCTGAGGTAGCCCGGGGATTCCTAGCACCCCCTGCCCTGCCGTAACCGTGACCGCTACCTTGACCAGGAATAGCAGGGCGACCGGGAACTGGGGGCCATTTCTTTTGTGCGTCTATCATTGAGGGGGTTGATGCCCATAATCTCCACGCTGGGCAGGCGGGTTGGAGATCGCAGGGCCCAGTTATTTCGCACCATCGACGCTGCTGCCCGTCGGTGGCCAGTGGATTTAACTGTGCCAGGGTAAGGGGGGGCTATACCGCCATCGACCGGTCGCCAAAGCCTCGTTCGTTAGCCAGCAGGATGACCGCGTGCAGGTGAGGGTGGCAATTGAAGCATAAGCTGGTCTTGCTTCCGTACATCCCGTACATCAACAAGAGGTGAAGGAAAGATAATAAAATAATCGAATGAACTCATCCTCGCATTAAATACTTATTAATAACATTATAATTTCTTTTTATTATCTCTAATCGCTGATTTATTAAAACTTCTGTGTCTAAATTTCGTAAATTTAAATTAAAGATTTTATTTAATCGTTCTAGTTATTACCTTCTATCTTTGTGCTAATAAGTTAACAAATAAAATAAACTTGAATAACTACATTGTTCGGTTTCAATATACCAGTCGAATTGGCTTTCACTATTACATTATTCTATACAAAACAGTCAACACAATAGTCAAATTCATTCTAATCAAAACCCGTTTCCACCCACGTGACTTAACAATCAAAATTCAATAGCACCCAATTTGAGACCAAGTAGAAACTATAATGCCAAAGGAACACCTGGCATCAAATCAAACATTGCAGTATTTGCAGTCCATACATACATTAACCCAGTAACTGACCTAGTGGCTCAGGCGCATACAATCGACCTACATGCTATAACTCCACGCAGATCAAATGCAAATAAACAACGTGTATTTTTAAATACTATTACAGAGAAAAAGTTGTTTATTACGTGATGAACGAAGTATATACGTGAATTATATAATTGCTTATGAAAGTAAATGATGCTTAACGGAATGAATTAATATTGTAAAAATACATGAGCTACTATTTAAAACAGTAATTTTGTCAAATTTTGAAGTTATTGTTTTTGTAATTTTAACTCTTTTTGCAGTTTTCGGATGTTTCACAGCTGTGTCTGGTACCTAGCTATTAGTCACGCCAACTTTTTAAAAGCGGGCAATGCCTCATTCTGGTCAATAACCTGTATACGTTTAGGAAAATGTTGACTTTTTAATGCAATAAGTAGTTCTAAATTCGTTTTGCTTACCTGATCCAATAATATCATTGAACTATTGCAACATTTGCAACCAATTGCTAAGTATTTAATTGGTTTCGCTTCAAACTACATATATTTCTACGGAAAGATAAAATTGCTAGAAGTATTTTTTATATTTTTGAGACTGGGAAGCGAATCCCGTCAGTCGTAAGAAACACATGAGAGTAAACAGATATCATCATCTATTACATCGTTTATATCCAAAAATTTTCTAGGATTATGATAAACAAGGAAAGGGTTAATGAGTTGTTCTAAACTTCAAACCTAAAACGTGTTCTTTATTGTCAACAGCGGTGTCGGCGCGATGGTCGGCGCTTCGGGCAGCAGCCACACGTCGTGGTGGTGCTCGTCGCTTGCGTCGTGAGATGGCTGTCTTGCGTGAAGCCCTTGATGAGATCTGCGAGCCTGGTGATTGTGCACCCCAACCGCATACCAGAGCTCAGTTACATAGAAGAATTGAGGAGCTTAAGGTAACATTATGCTACCTTATTTTCAGAACATTTACCATTTTTTGAAATAATGACCACGATTGGCGTTTTGGTGATCGTAGTGAAATTGTTTTTCTACCTACGTTGGATTACCTAGCATTTAGAAATAACGTTGCTAATTTGTCATGGGATTACGATTCTACGTCAGTAAACGACGTCAGTCCTTTGATGCGTTAAACTTAATCCAGGTATAACCCATTTATTGACTTCCAAGGCTATCCAACCGGTGTAGAGCCATTTGTTAACGTTCATAAGTGCCTTATCAGGGCCTAAATTGAATAAATGCTTTTTGAATTTTGAATTTTTTTGAATTTGAATCACATACAGTTAGTTATAGAACCTGTAGTTATCCATGGGCTCTATAAATAATTAAATGATATATTTTTACAGGAGCGTCTATCTCGTCTTCTAGAATGCAAAGTGTCAATGCTCAAGCTAACGGTATCAGTGCGTCGGGCACTTGGAGAAATGGAGTCAGATGAAAATGGTTTGGCCGGAGATTTGTCCACTTTGTTGGCAGCGTGGGACGATGCGCATCAACGGTAAGTGATCATCAAACTAGTTCATGATAAACACAATAAGATTGATTTCTTAGACGGTAATCCTGATGTATTAACGACTCAATGGCATTGAGTAATCTATTGATAACTTCATTATATTATCTATAATGAACAGATAATAATGATTACCGGAACAGCATATTAAACTATCATATCAGCCCATTCGATGTCCACTGCTGAACATAGGCCTCCCCCATTGATTTCCACTTCGAACGGTTCTGGGCCGCTTGCATCCAGCGGCGCCCAGCGACTCTGAGCAGGTCGTCGGTCCACCTGGTGGGAGGTCGTCCCGCTCGGCGCTTTCCAGTACGTGGTCGCCACTCTAGAACCTTTCTTCCCCAGCGGTTATCAGCTCTTCGAGCGATGTGGCCTGCCCATTGCCACTTCAGCTTACTAACTCTACGAGCTATGTCGGTCATTTTCGTTCTACTACGAATGTCCTCATTTCGGACCCTGTCACGTAGAGATATTCCGAGCATAGCTCGTTCCATAGCTCGCTGAGTGACTCTGAGTTTATTTATACGGCCAGCCTTAGCACCCCCTGCCCCGCCGTTACCGTGACCGCTACCGTAGCCCGGGATAGCGGGGCCGCCGGGGACTGGGGGCCGTTGCTGTGTTTGTGTAGTCATGTACAGGGGGTATTGCCATAATCACCACGCTTGGCAGGCGGGTTGGTGATCGCAGTAATGATAACGTATCACAGATGGACGCTGCTGCCCGTCCACTGGTGTATTCCCTTAGTCGCCTTTTACGACACCCTCAGGATTGGAAGGGTTGGCCCTATTCTATGCCGGGAACCACACGGCTATTATAGCATATTATTATAGCATATTAAACTAAATCAATCGAAATTTTAAAAATTGTAATTGGGAATATAAAAGATAATGTATTTTTTGCAGGACATCAAACGAGCTTATTTCATTAGAAAAAGCAGTGTGTGCATGGGCCGAATGGGAAGGTGCTCTTCGTGAGCTGCAAGGTGCTTTACGCGGTGACTTGGCAACCTTGGAGGCGCTTCGTGATCGTGGCGCCGCTGTTGGTGAACAGACTGAAGTTGCAGCTCAGATCAGGCAATTGGCTGCTTCACTAGTAGATAAGAAAAAGGTATACAAATTTTCTAAGTCTTTCGATATTTAAAGCTAAACTTTTAAGATTTTCAATTTTCTTAACCACATGTTTTCCAAATTTTACAGGGAAGTTCAACTTGCGATTCTCTGTCCGACTCCGGTATATCGGACGGTGACAGTGAAGGCGCAGGAGGACGTGCGCGAAGATTGAGTGCACTACGAGAGTTGGCTCGCCGCTTGCAGGCAGCATTATCACCCAACTCTCCAGCTCACAGAGCTATTGCTAAGGTATGCATACATAAACATACAAGAGAATATTCAAATTAATGTGTAATTTTAAATAATAATGTTTTTGTTTGACAGCGCATGGAGCAAACAGAAAATGAAGTACGCACTTTGCAAGAATCCTGTCGGGCTCTGGTGGAACAAAGCATTCCTGACCTGAAAATTGAGGAGGAAACGTAAGTTATATATTTTTTTTCATATTTTACAGTCTTTTGTTTTACCATTTGAACTATATGATATTGACTCTTTAATTTTCCCACAGAGATCACAGTGTCAGCACTGTAGCAGGGAACAAAACAGGTTCAGGGGATCCAGATTACAGTCCTCGAGGTGGATGGGTTTGGCGTGTACTGCGTTCATCTCTCCCTATCCAATTGTGCCTCGTTGCTCTACTTCTAGCCGCTTGGCTAGTGGAACGCCCTCGTTGCTGCGACGCCCTGAACTCCCTCGCTCAGACCCTGACTCCTCAACTTCGCTACGTTCGCGGTCCACCACCAGTATGATCACGAATGTACACCAATCGTGTTGTGATAATCACTGGCTTTATCAGCCGGATATATTCCAGGAGTAACCTGCAACTTAGCATGGATTCAATGCAAGGTTGCTGGCAAGTTGCCGTAGCACAATTTTTTAACAATTTGTGCTAGAAATAAACGCCAATCGGTGTTTTAAGCCGCTCTGATTTTGAATTCGGTTAAGCCCGAAGAGCTGTAGCCATAAAGGCGAATAACAAAAGGCAAAAAAGGTGTAAGATGTACATTGAGTACTTTAGTATACCTCGATGATGTGGCAGTAGCCAGGATTGCGTGAAGTAATAATTTTTATTTTTACTAACACTTGAATTGACGGATCTGTTTTAAGTGATGACTTAGAGTTGTGGAGCTATTTCGATTGGTTTACTAACATGTACAAAACGTACCTATGACAAAAAACCCAAAAAATACAACAAGAATTGACATTTAAGTTGCAACTAATTAAGGGTAGTGGTGTTCGGAGTAATTAGTTAAACTACTACATGACTAATATTGATTGTTTGAATAGTAAATGTTACTTAAATAAATGACACATAATAGCTAACCTTTATTAAGATTAGGTAGCGTAAATGTATGTATGAGTTTCAACATCCTCGTAATTAGAGAAATTCATTAATTGCTCACAGCAAAAAAAGTTCAAACAAAAGTGTTCCAAAAAAATATGATCATCTGTATCAGATGAAGTTCAAACTAGTTAGTCTATGTTTTTAGTATTAATCTACTAACAATGACAAACGTTTCTTATGTTTGTACGTAGACTAGAAAGCATGCCTATTTTAGTACAATTATTTAATAGGTTACTTAAAATAGGTGAGAGTGCGCTTAGGTGAGACAGATATTTTTCAAAGTAGCCTGATGATGAGGTATGAACGTTAATAGACAATAATATAGAAATCTTTGTATGTTTTGGACGTTAATACCTTGAAATGGATGTGTAATGAATGAGCATTTTAATAATTCACTATGTTCCTGAGTAACGTAGAGTCCTAATTGAACATACAAGTTTCCTTTTTTGTATATGGTCAATAAACTTGGTGCTGAATTATTTCAATAACCTTAACTAAGTTCATGACATGTATACAAAATAACACTTGGGATTTTGATCCGAATATTTGATTTCAAATCTGGGACCCAATTCTCACGTCCTTCGAAAAATAGCCTTCGAATCGAACTTAAAGTTCGAGTCCTATTCGACTTAGGAATTTCGAGAGGTGGAGTAAATTCAAACGGTCCCGAACAATCTAAGCCCTGGTTGACTGGTTTTCCTTCTAAAAATGCCGGCCTCGAAATTGTCAGAATAACGTAACGTAATTTACACTCGATAAAAGTTCGAATTCGTACTTTTTTCCATCTAACGATCAATTTCGATTGCGTGAAAATTGTCTCCCAGGTCTAGTACTAGAATCAGAATTATATCATATCTTTGAAAGACTGACGTAAATAACCTATTAATCATTGCAATAGGTACCTGATAATTTATGTGACCATTAACAACCTCGTCTAATCTAATTTACCTGAATTTTACATACCCATTTGTATTTTTCTTAAATTGAAATTTTTTCTATCGATGCTTAGAATATTGCGAATAAAATTATTCAATATTTTTTCTAAATACTTATGTATTTTTATTATACCAATAGAGAAATCATGTGCCTGATTAATTAATTTATAATATTATTGTTATTTATGTTTATTTAATGTCCAATTAATATGAATATATTCACTATACCTCTTTATATGGTTAAATTGATTGAATTATTTTGCTGACTGTTGACAATTCCGAATTTTAGTATTTGTTCCAATTTCCAAAATTAAACGTATGACGATGCCTATTTATGTAGTTGATTTTATTATATTCAAATCTTATAAAAATATTGTATTATGTGATTTGATTAAATATTTGAAACGAATGAAAAATTGAATACTTTTTTGAAAAGTTAACATTTTAATTTGTATATAAACAATTTAACCTGTTGGGTCGCGGATAGGACGCACGTGAAAAAACAGGAACTGCTATTCAAGTAGTAAATACATACATATTCAAGTAGTATACAAATAATGTATAGGTTTGTTCAAGGAAACCTTTTTAGGATGAAATAAATATGCCGCGTTGTTTGAAAAATAATAAGTAGGTAAATATAATCCTAAATAGAATGTAATGGAACTACCTTAAGTATGACTGTATGTAAAGCATGGCGCATTCTTTATTACGAATGTTAATTAGTAGATTATCCTTAATAATATAATACAACTTTCTCTGTGGTTTTTTATACAAAAATATTTGCTAATGATATATTTGTAATGCGAAATTCAGTATATTTTTTCGAGTTCTTTTTTCTAAAATGTAATTTTCATAAACCACAGCGAAAGTAATAATTTAACATTCTTTATTTCAATATTAAGGCGGTCAATTCCCCAGTAGTGTGTCATATTTCTTTTAATTTTTTTTATTAATGTAGTTTTAAAACTAGATAATTGAAAGAAAATAGACATGCTCTGAAAGTGCATTTAATTTTTGTATTACGTGAGAATAATAAGTAATCGGTTGCATTGTGGCATGTTGGCTTTTTGGAATGGAAATAAAATTTTGAATTTTAAATGTGTTTTTATAATTACAACTCGATTAATCCCGTTCTTATCATTCACTGAATCTTATGTTTAGTGTGTGCCAATCAGTATACATTGTCGGTGGTGAGGAATCGGCGGAATAGATTGAAAACAAAATGATGAAATTGCGCTCCTTTTTATTAATTGGTCGATGCTTGAAACCCACAAACCCGCCTTTGAAAATTCCGTTCGATATAACAGCTCGTATAAGTAGAGCTATAGAGTGGAATACATCGATGGTGGAATGTCACAGTTTTTTTATTTTATCCTCGATGAAAGACATCAAGATCCTTTTTAATTAAAAATTGCGAGTTCTTGAGTCTTTCTATTATTGAAACTTTATAGCTTAACATCCTAGATTAACATAGGGCATCGTGTCATGAATCTGACGTTTCGCAGTTAATTATGGGGATAAATATAATCACCACCACAAATCATTCTGTGACGAATAACGTCTATTACCTAAAACTGTTCTGTGTGTATCGTGACTTTTCAAGTTGTCTCAACAAGTTCGTGAAGAGTTTTAGTACAATGACCACCATTGTAATAAGACATGACTTTTATGAACGTACGGTGACTGATTAAGAACTTTGAGTGAGAGTGATTAATTGTGACTTATGTAAATAAAAATGAAAACGCAATTGAAACGCAACGTCACTCTGCAAGTTCCCACCAAAAAGTCCGGATATATGTGTACTCATACAGTGTTGCCAGATAAAGCGTACTTCGATCTCAGAACCGTACTTAGGAACCGTACGTAGCCAGAGAAAACTACGGAACCGTAGCTCACAATAACAAGCTACTTCACTCCGTCAACAACAGCTAAACTCATTTCATACTTTATAGCTCCTCTAGCGCCATTCTGGAGTAATTTGGAACTGTTATATACTGTTTGCCGCTGCACACTTTCCTTTAGACTATTTTTTTTTATAGAGATTGTTCTCCTTTTTTTTAGTAACACACGTTCCGAACGGTCGGACTCCTACTTTTATTATTATTATGCAGGAGAGGAGTGGCGTCCTGCCAGTGAAAAGTGTGTAACGCGGCAGGACGCTTCCCCCCATCGTCGGGAGTCTAACCGTCGGGATGTCTATTTCATTTCTAGTTGTAGAATCGCGGCAGGACGCTTCCCCCGACCGTCGAAATGTCTTTATCATTTCTAGTTGTAGAATAAGTATGACTGTAGGTAAGGACAGGCTACTAATATAATAATGATTACGAAAGCGAGATACGTAATGTCAAAACGTGTATGTGTGAGCCGGACTAAGCATATTTTTTGTCCCTATCTTGCGTATAGGTTTTTATTGTTTGCCATCAGTGTTGTTGGTGGCAAAAGATATTTGTTGATGAGAGCTGTGAAACCCTAATTCTATGTTATTTGTGACCTTGTATATATTCTTAAAGATATTATTTTAACGGATGTTATAGTTCAGAAGGATAACGATTAAAACCAATATTTAAATCAAATGTTTATTTCACATTAAACATTAAACACGTTAGTAAATATATATTTATAAGAAATTTATTTTATTATGATCATAGCTTTCAATAAAAATATACAACTTAACATGTTAAAATTGCAAAAGAAGTATATATTATGGCGAATAAAGTACGCCCTACGCTATGCCCTATGGGAAACGACTGAATGGCGGGAGTCCGCCCGGAGGCGAGCGGCGTGACGACTGCAAAAGGCAGTGTCAGCAATTTCAAACACAATATGTGTCGCCACATTATGTATGTCCTTTAATAAATAAATAAATATTGTTTAGTGTGTAGTGATGGTGAATTGTTGTGTAATTGGTTTTAAAAGCCGTAGTGAACGAAATGAACTAAACATAACCTTTCATCGGTCAGAAGATTTTTTAACTGATACAGTAAGTAAATCAAAGGATTACTATACTCAAGTATATTTTCTGTCAATATCATGCAAATTTAATAGATAATTTCGTCTAAATAGGATAAAAATCCAAATATATATGTAATTATGTCGAACTGTCGCTTTCTTCTTCTCTATACGCTGACAGCAAGATACATGAATATGTAAATAATCTAAGCTTGTTTTGAAAAGAGTTATTGCTGAGCTTATTGCCGGCTCTTCTCAGCAAATTTGACCTTTCGAACCGGTATTAGAGTATTAGTAACACTTTTCATAAGTGCCTGCGAAGGTCTATTTGAATAAATGATTTTGAATTAAATTTTTTGAGTGAATTGATTTTCTTTCAATAAAACCTTTACTCAATTATACTTTTCTTTCATTTTCGTGAAAATATGTGCAAAACAGTCTACTAGATGTCCCCCGCGGGTTGACCCGCGTTCCCGGGATAAAAAGTAGCCTATTTCCTTCTCCATACCAGGCTATCTGTATACAAAATTCCATGCTGATCGGTTGAGTAGTTGAGGTGTGAAAGAGTAACAACAGAGCTACTTTCGCATTTATAATATTAGTATGGATTATCTCCGCCCGCCGCCGTCGCCCCTCATTCATGTACGTAAATTAAATTTTTACCGGCCTTAGTTCGGCTCTGTAAGGACTACACTTTCTATGTAGGTGTAATTGGCTTCAAAATTTTTAGCGAATGCTTAGTCTGCTTAATATATTATGTCTGTGATTCCACAGGCATTACATGCCTGTGGTTTCCATTTTCCAGTCACAGTAAATAACTTTTACATTAGTCGTCAGTCAGTCTACACTATTTCTAGTATAACGATCGTCTATGACGTCACCGTCTATAAAAATCATGTTTTACTACAATGGTGGTCATTGTACTAAAACTCTTCATAGTTCATTTCAGTTTAATTCATTTCACTTCTCTGGTGCACATGGATTGATCTTAAATCGGATAAAATACCACCGACAATGTGCAAACAAAATAAAAAGAACGAATTTATGAAAATAAAAACAAAAACGAAACGTCACTCTGCAAGTTCCCGCCAAAAAGGTGTCATTATAAACTGTAAAACTGTGTAAAACTCACAGCGAATGCTTAGTCTGCTTGTTCTTATATGCCTGTGGTAAAACTCTTCAAGGGAAGAGAGCCGAGTCAACAATAGAGACGTTTCAATATATCGTAGAGGTAGGAAAAAATGGGACCGCGGTCATATATTTTATGAAATGCGGTATCTAACCTTTTCGACCAGCGTTGCCATTAGGGTACGCACTAGTACGCATTGCGTACTATTTCGTTAGGTAGCGTTCTCAGGTACTCTTCTGCCCATGTGCGTACTATTTTATTGTCAAGCAAAAAAACAAAGAATCATGGTGAGATCCATAATTTTATTTCTACAAAAATATAAAACATTTTAGAAGGTTTCGAATTACTTCCAATTTTGAGATTATATAAGGTCTAGAGATGCGCCGAGTACTCGGTTATTACTCGGTACTCGGCATACTCGGCCATTTTTTTAGTACTCGTAATCGGCCGAATAACTCGGTTTGGCTGCCGAGGTACTCGGGAAAAAATCATAAACTTATAACCTGACCTCTTTACGTCTAAATACAAAGTTTCAGCTACACCAAAGTATGCATGTTTATAGGACAGCGAAGACAAACCACACATTTCTTCAACAGTACCTAACCTTCTGATATCAACCATAGTAAACATCAAAATTATCAAATAATAGTATATGACTATACGTAATTATACACGCCGTGCAAAAATGACTTTAGTCACGAGTATCGTATACTATTTTATAACACGTGTGTAAAAAACTCGCTCTTATTATACGCTTTTCCATGTATAAAAGTTGTACTTTGTCGGGTCGTCGAGACGGATCGCTCACTTCCCTTCGATATGACGAGGAGGGCGATGGCTGCCACACGCGTCATACATATTGCTAGATGCTGCTTGATGGGGCTGGTTTGTTTAAGTTTGCTATTTATATAGAAATAAATCTGAGTTGTTGTCAGTTCTATTAGAATGTAAATAATATGTAATGAATCTAAGCTTGTTTTGAAAGGAGTAATTGCTGAGTTTATTGTCGGTGTTTATCAGCAAATGCAACCTTCCGAATGGGTATTAGAGTATTAGAGTCAGACTTTTTAGCCTGCGAAGGTCTATTTGAATAAATGGTTTCGAATTTGAATTGAATTTTGTTGGCATACCACTCGCTTGCCAGCCGCATGTTACGACTGTTGCAAGCAAGTTTCAACTTATTTTCGCGCCCTAAACCTGCGTCAACATAACCGAGTTACTCGGCAGAGTACTCGGTTCGGTAAACATAATACCGAGCAATACTCGGTACTCGGTTACTCGGTAAAACTTGTACTCGGCGCATCTCTAAATAAGGTCCTAATAAATTAGTGAACTTCCTCTGGAGCTTGCCTCAAGTTATTCCATAGGCACCATCTAAATAAAAGAAGTTAAATCATTTTAATTTCTGAGAAGCAAATTTTTGTATGAACGGAGTACTAGTGTTTTTTACACCGGATGTTTTTTCATAATTCCATGTTCCAAGTTTCATTTTATCATTCATCATTCTGTGTAAATGTTTGTGGTTTCGCTGGTTTGGTTTTCTTCGTTCGTGGTTCCTTCGGTTTCGTTGCGCAAACGGCACTTACAAAATGCAATGATTAAACTTACTTTATCTGAGAAATTACTTGAATATTTTTTTATTCACTGCGTACTCAAAAGTTAAGTTTCGTACTATTTTTAGGAACACACGGCAACACATGAAGCTGTAGATTTCCAGTATAAGCTGATCTCGCATTGTATAGGATTTCCCTACAAGAGAGGTCAGCTTATATTGGAAATGTATAGCTTTATCTGTAGCCGTGCGTACTGTGCGTATCCCAAGAATCTTATATATTAGATGGATACTGCATTTCGAACTGTCAATTGAGGATGAAAAATTTCACCTTCAATGACGTCACGTATGTATTTCTTTCTCTCTCTTTACAGTGACAACACTGTTAGCTAATTCGGGACAAACTTGGGACATATACATATTATATTGACGGGCCAATCCAGTTGGTGTGGTTGGTTAAAATTCCAATTATTACGCCGCAGGTCGTGGATTCGATTATCCACGATCTGCGGCGATAAATATATATGCGATAATTATATTCGACCCAGGACATGCATTTGTGTGCAACATGTATATAGTATTATGTTGTATATCAGTTATCTCATATCTGGTCTCCATAGCACAAGCTCTGCTTAGTTTGGGATCAGTCAGATAGCTGTGTGTGAAGAATGTCTCATTTTTCCTTGTGTTAGGTATTTTTATAGAATACCTACTAGGAATACTTGCCTATTTGAGTTGGTCCCACTAGGACCAATCCGTTCTGGCAGGGCAGCTCAATAAATGTCTGTAGTTTCATTAAATTATATACGTATACAGCCTAGCCCAGGTGTATTCAGCTCATTTGCAGTTTGCGGACCATGACGCACGAAAGTTTGGATGTTTGTCCCACCACAATCACGCCCATGCTGCAACGGCTGAACGGATTTGGATGTAATTTTGCACACAATATGTCCTTTATTAACACATGGGATAATTTTATCCCGGAAAAACCATAAATCCCTCGGGAACGAATGGGGATTGGAGTAAGCTACTACTAAAACTGCAATGAGCTTCACTAGTTCTATTAGCATTAAGACTTCAAGCGGGTCACGGGACGAGTCATTGGATGGCTTTCTTGACTCGTTTGATATTCACATGTATAAGAGAACTTAAAACTCCAGTTTGAACACTATATTAATATATTTCGCAATTTCACATTTGATATTACATGGAAAACAATGAGGTACATTATGCGTGTCGAGTACGTAGGGCGACTGACTGACTCTTAGACCGGCCGCGTACTATAAGAAATTTTCTGTCAGAAAATTTCGGACGCCCGCTTGCTCATACTTTTTTGAACGTCAGACACGTCAGAATTTTCGGATAGTATGCGGGGTCTAGAACAAAATGTATGAAGAAAGTGCCTTCCGGCGGGTGTCAGATTAATATCTTATCTGATTCTGAAAATTAATTTAGAGAAATAATTTCCAATAAGAAGAGAGTCCAATTAGGTACACATGATAATACATTATCCTATTATATTATTATAATGTTCTTCTTTAAAATGCAGGCTGCATATCTTTGCAGTCTCGTAAAATTTTTGTTTAAGGCGTATATTATTTAGCCATAGTCGCCTTCTTTTTGGATCTTTGGGAAATCTGAAAATAAATTAAATAAATATTACTTAATTAGGTACATACACACCCAAAATTGAATTGGACAAGTGCGTGTCTGAGTCTGACTCGCTTACAAGGATTCCAACCTCCCTTAGATAGATGTATATTTCTTGGTTTGGGCCATAACTGTTATAAAAACCGGACCTCATTACTAAGCTTAACTAATATCCCGCGGTGATAGACGGACAGGCAGATAGACAGACGGACAGAGTGGGGTAAAGCTTTACATTAAGTGACAATTCCTAATAGTATTGGCATATTTTAGCGACTTTCGGATATCAACGGCTCCGGGGCGCTGCGGGAAAAGCAGTTTCTTCGCCATTGCGTAACAAACCGCTGACCATACCTGTACCCGTGCACAGTGTCTGCGGTTTGTTACAGCTGGCGGAGACTGCTCTCCCTCCGCACCTCCTACTTCATAAAAACACTCTAGGGGTGAGACAGACAAGTACTACATGGAGTCGGGATTGGCAGATTCTGTTTTGTAACAGTATATATCAAAAGAAAAAACAACAACAGTAGGTACACACTACACTCGCGCCGCGGCGCGCCTGACCATTTTATACGTATTATATTCGATTCAGCGTCAAAGAAGGAATGAGTAAAACATAGTTTAAAGCTTGGACAAGAAACGAAAATATCAAAAAAATAATTTTTTTTCGTTTCCTAACGAAATCGTTTGGTAAGTAAGTTTATAATAGTAAGTTACATCACCAGAAAAAAAATTGCGCCTATACTCGTCGTCACTTAATGTAAAGCTTAGCCCGGAGGGCACTATAAGGGTTTCTTTTTACCTTTTTGGTTCGGAACCATAAAAAGACCACATCAAAAAAGACGAAAATCAAAATAATATGGTCACTTCAGTCCTTTTGTTTACATATTAAGAGTTAAAAATAAAATGTTTAAGAAAGTTACTCTATCTTAATAAATCAGTAATGAGCCAAGAGGACAGGTTATGAGAATGTTTGCATAGTTATAAAATATGATTGGAACTATGATTCGAGCCCAAATTCTCCCTAGAATGCGAAATTTTTTCAACTTGTTTGTATTATGTTTAATATCGTAATAGCACACTCACCCATGCCATTTAATAGTTGTATTTGGATTCCAACCACTTTTGCAATGTCTGACCACGCAATACATACTTCAGAAGACACAATTTCACAATCGATATTCAGAAAATCTCCAACAATAAATCGAAGTGTAATAAAAATATTTGAAAGATCTGCCATTTTCCGAACCAGTATTGCCAAAGTATTGACATTACATTTTGGAATCAGTTTAAGGAGTTTTAATTGTTTTGATAGACTTATTATATGATAAAAAAAAGTTGTTTAATTTAAACTAACCATTCGTTTACACTAATCAGTTTATTTACTTAAATCGTAATGTAGTAAAACAAGGAAAATAAAATATTTCTAAAAGATGTTCTCTTATTTATTACCCTTATGGGAAATTTAAGTCGTGATATAGCAACTGGATTGAAGATAGAGTGAGATAAAGATGCATAGTATTTGTCTTTTTTTAAGTTTTAGAGGTAAAATTTTTCATCCTCAGTTGACAGTTCAAGTCGCAGTATCCATATAATATATAAGATTCTTGGCGTATCCTATCGTGAAGTTACTCTGGCAACGCTGTTTTCGACTGCTGGCAACACTGGAAACGACACTATTTCCGGTACGATTCTGTTTTTTTGCTTACTTGCAATTGCGAAGCTGGCACGTGTGTGAACGTTGGATTTACGTGAAATTTTATGAATTCAAACATTATAATTGAACCAAAATAAACTAGTTGAGCGGACAAAGCTCCAGTGCAGTTGTTCAACCAATTTTCATCATTTCGAAACAGGTATGTTTAGTTTTATTCACCGTTTGATACCCGGGCTTCGCCTCGCCGCCATATTGATTTCAAGATGCTTGCATTTTAGTGGCATGGTGTGGTATTTTTATATTCAATAAATTACTGCATAATTATGGTATATGAATGTGCCGTAACATTTGGTTCACATATAAATATAACTGAACGATAAATCTATAAGCCATTTAGCATTGATTCGTTTGAAAAACAAACTGGTAATTATTGTAGCTAGCCTACCAAATCGATAAATTGTTCAAGAAATCGCCTTCATGATTATCGAAAAGATCCTGGTACTTATATGGCATCCTAAATTCCACTTGTTAGGTAGGTTATTGCGTGCCAGCCTGCGTCAACATATCTCGAAGCAACGCGTGGGCCCACATAAAGCATTACGTATTTTCGACTAGGAATACAACTGATCTAGATTATACCACTTTTTCTGACCTACATAACTACTGTTTTGTAACTGTGCGAAGTGTTATAGTGTTATTTTGTATTTTTTGTAGAAAATGGTCGGATCTCGAGTGTACGTCGGCGGTCTTCCGTTCGGCGTACGAGATCGCGACTTGGAGAAATTCTTCAAAGGGTTCGGCCGGATAAGAGATATTCTCATCAAGAACGGATACGGATTTGTTGTGAGTACCTATACCCAATATTTGCATTCAAACAAGCTGATTATGATGCCATTAACATTGCGTAAAGGCAGTTTTCTGTAGACGAAGACTACAAGCAGCTAGAAGAAACCTCATCTCTGTTAATTCCTTGGCTTGCGGTTAAAAATATAACAATGACATCAATTGTTAGAATAGGATGTGTGTCCCTCGCGAGAACCAATGGGTTAATTGCTTTCTGGAGTCTATTAAATAAATGTTTTATTTGCCAACAACAGTATTGGTCTTCAAATATATGTTTACATGGTCAGAATATTTCTCCAAAGACTATAAAAATTCTAATGTGAAGTGACTTTTACTGCATGATATAGACACATCAGCTACAAAACTGCTTGTTTATAAGGTCAATGCGAAGACCATCAGGCTGGGTAAGACCATACAGTAAGATATACAAGTAATTCTGAATAGCTACAAAGATTGCGGCCCAGTAAAACTTTATTTTAATAGCTATATTTTTCAAATATAAGGCTGCTATCTGTTTTTTAGCAGAATATAAGGAATTTAGGTAGAATATTTATTTTACCTAATTCCTTATATTAGTAGATTATTTATTTCAATAAATATTCTACCTCTAGGAATCATTCAATAAATAATGACAATGTAAGGGTATCATCATATTCTATTATACCACTCATCAATTGAACAGTGTGCCTTATACAGAGATTACTAGTTAGAAAAAGAGAAAGACCAGTACAGGGCAGGATATTTTGATTAGTAAATTCAATGTGCTTTTATGAGTTAAATATGTTTGATGACAAAAGTAAGAAAATATACCTAATTCTGCAGTAACTTTGTACAGGTGGAAAACTCAACTTAAAATAAACATTATCAATCATTTATTCCTTTTGTTAGTTCCATACAATAGGTAGGTTGGTAATTTATTAACCTTTTACCAACATGTCATCATGACAATATTTATTATGTGCTTTTACACATATTCTTCTTTATTATGTTTGAAGAACAATATGAGTATGTGATTACAAATTTTGGATAGGTATAAAATCATGCCTGTCTCATATTACTTTGTTGAACCGGACTAGTTGGGGCTCCGCAGGTTTTCCTGGTCTATAAAAGTAGACACATTATACTGAAGCAGACAGCCTCATCACTTTTTTTTATACCACAGAGGTGGTCCACCTGTTAGTAAATGTTTAAGCCTATTGATGCTTGCATTGCCAGAAAAGCACATTACTGATCCTGTAATAATCTCTGCACACCCTTCTTGAAGAAGCCCATGCTGTACAATATGTACCACTAAAGATGAGACACAACACACCACATCTTTTGATTTGTACAGTAGAAGATTTATAGGTCTCTCTATATAAATTGTCTACCGTGCAAGGCAAACCATGTGGTGTGTTCAAGTCTCTTCTTTAGTGGCACATACTCACTTATGAAAACTACTTCCACATTTTATCAGTTAGGATTACTATGTATTTGTTTTCCACAGGAATTTGAAGATTATAGAGATGCAGATGATGCTGTGTATGAATTAAATGGAAAAGAACTATTGGGAGAGAGGTGAGTCCAGACTTATAAATATACCTAGGCACTTAGATATGTTTATTGACATTCAGAAGTTAAAATTCCCATTTATTAACAAGAAATCAATATGTTATCAAAAGTACATGTAGCTAATTTTAAAAGATTAAACTTTATAATCAATTTACTTTAACAGCCGGCTCCACATATTTGAAAGAATTGTATGGAGTTCTGATCAATTTCTTGCTATTATGAAAGAATGAGTGGGAGATTGAATGATAAGAAATCATTGGTCTGAAAATGTTTTTAGCTTTAAATCTTATTGTAAAAATGTGAGAATGAGAGATTGTCACTTATAACTCTTAAATTTGAGTCATCACCAAAATATAACTTTAATTTACAATCAAATCATAGATTCCTACAAAATTACAATTTATTAAAGTGCCAATCAATTTGGTTTCTTTTCCAATTCAAGCAGAGAGCTGAGCAGAAATTGGTTTATGGTTGAATCATCATCAAATCAATTGGTTTATCATGGTTAATACTGCTCCGCCTCAAAGACATGCACTTGATTCAACATGTATGTGGAGTAAGAGATGTGTAGTTGGTAGCGAGTGGCTACATTCCCAAC
>OX596264.1:4729391-4760766 GCA_951394255.1 Polyploca ridens | reverse complement strand
CCGACACGCGGCTGTGTGTGTTCGATACGTTTACTTAGCAAACATAGGCACATAGTTATAAAGAAAGTTCAGGTTTTAATACGACCGGCGCGCGGGGTCAGCTAGGTCGCGACGAGCCTCTTCGTTTTAAAATTAGATGCATTCCGAGGCTTCGCGGTGGATTCGAGACCGTATGAGACGAATCTGCGACGATCCGCCTGCATCCAAGACAGGAATAACTCTTCCAGACGTCTCACAAGCGGCGATATTTCGGGCAGGGTTAGTAGTTCGATCTAGTTTACACGACGGAACCCTTCGCTTGTTTACGCTAATCGTTGGAAAATAGGCGCTCAAAGCTGTAAAACTAGGCGAACATAAACACTAGGAAGTTGGCAAAGTCATGCACATTGACACCCACTTATGAGGTGCATGTGGAAACTCATAAAAAGCTTAGTTACAAATATCGCAGGTCATCGCCCTATGAACCGGTCAAGGTTATTTGTAAGGGTTGTCACCTTTAAGTAAAAACATTGACGTGAGAACTTTTCCAGGTTTCGTGTTCTCGCACCGTTTTCAAGCCTTATCAGATTTTATGAGGTATTAAGTTAATTGTTATAACTAAGTTAACTTATTTTATTGGCCTCATTAACGTTCAAAGAAACCGTAGGCATCAATCAAGTAGCCTTTCAATCCAATTTGCCTCTGCTCACAATGTTTATTTATGTACAAGAACATCTACGAGTAACATCTTAAACAAACGCTAGAACGCTCTCATCGCATGATTCACTGGAGCTTTCGTTACGCCCGACTCGACTGGTACCTTTCCTAATCGATAGGTTGCTAACACTATAATGTCATTTCCTTATATTGAAAGCTGCATTCCAGCCTTAGCCGCCTATATCTCTTCCAAAATGTCAGCAAAACCCCGATAAAAAATCGATATTGTGACTTTTTGTCCTCCCGCATCGTTTACACACCGGTCTCCGGTGGCAATTTGTGACGAGGGAACTTATTCCCCAATGCATGCGTATACGCTCTCAGAACAACTACTTATTAATGTGTCGCAAATGTACCGTTATTATTACAAACACAGTTGCACTTTGTTACATGGGAATATTATAAAACTCGTCTATAGGACCGGTGTGTCGGGAATCGATCATAGTGATCGTCTATCCGTGTGATTTTTGTGCGCTTTATGTCGCCAATCGCTGTTTTAATTGTTTTTGTGCGTCGATATTGTAGTGTGTGGGTCCGTTCCGAGCTTCTCACACTTGTAACATAGGTAGGTATCTATTTATTTATATTTCTGTGTGTGTGTATGCGTGCGAGTTTTCAAGGAGCCATTATACATTATGAATGAAGTCGCGTTGTTTTATTAAAAATAGTGCATTTTGCGCACCACTCCGCCCGTTGCCGGACTGGTTTGTCTTGCCCCCAGTCCCGTCTACGTGACGACGCCGGTGTGCATTGATGTAATTGTCCCGACGATCGGTCAAATCGATTCTTTAAAGATAGGTAAGTAGATAGTCAATACATCCGCAGCTATCGACGCCCGCAAATTTAATTTTTTAACCCTCTCGTTTAAATTTCCACCCAGCTACGTAGGTATGTATTTTTGTAGTTCACTTCTTTCTCGGATAGCGTTCGAAATTTGAAATCGCGTGATCACTCGACCGTCTTTCTGATCGGAAGCGGCATCGGAAACACGTCTGCCCGAAAACCGCAACACAATAATTTCCAATTTAAAATAAATAATTCACTGAAGGTTGCTTTTGTTCGTGTTATAGGTGAGTAATGTGTTTATTCTTGAGAAAACTTGAAAGAATGTCAGTTAATTCAATTGTATCTAGGTGCCTTATATGGGTATAAGCAGATTAATTTTTAAATTTCATAGAGCGATAATAACATTACATTGTTGGCAACATTCTATAACTTATTCTTGATTACGCTCGGCGTCTACCTGTCGCATATCTAGGACATGCAGCATGTCATAGCTCGCATGGATCGTAAGTTGTGCGTGTATGATTGCATTACTACATATATTTGTGATATAATCGATATGTAGACCTATTTCATTTTTAAGTGTTTGTGCCAAGTTATGTAGGTATGTTGCAATTAGGTGGTTATGAATGGGCCATATTTGTCGTTTAAATTACCAATTAAATTCGGGTTATGTCTTTAATTAATGATGAATTCTAAATGTCACTTTGGACCTCACAAAAACTTTTGACAAGTGACAACCCTACAGTCGGCCCACATTGCTCCAAGCAGGTGCGGCCATATTAATGGCAACTCTTAAGAAGTTAAACATCTGCTTTTTTCATAATTTTACTCGCGTCCACGAATTATAATTAGGTACATACTCTCTGATGATTTAAAAGTTCATATCTCGAGGTCGTTATCATTTCGAAAAGCTTACTAAAAAAGTACTAGGAAGGTAGCACCCTCTTGTCAAATATGACTTCTTAGCATGGCCATAGATTAATAGGTACCTCCTAGGTAATACATAACATAATAACAGTGAAAACTTTCGTCCATTTTACAGTGTGGTAGGTTAGCCTACGAGTAGGTAGGTTAGCCTACGAGTAGGTAGGTTAGCCTACGAGTAGGTAGGTTAGCCTACGAGTAGGTAGGTTAGCCTACGAGTAGGTAGGTTAGCCTACGAGTAGGTAGGTACATACGAAATAAAGAGTCACTTTTGTCATTCATATAACAGTAATAAGCCGTCCTGAATAATACCAGCCATATCAAAAACTTTTCCCAACAATCATGTAAAATTATTTTCAACTGTCAAAAATCACACACAGTTTTCACAAAAGCACAATAAAATAATTAATCGTCATATGACATGTTTGTAGCAATAAGTATTTAAATATGTGAAACTCCCTAACGGTAGGTATATTTAACCCTGTTATATTTTCGTCCATTGTCCAAAACGGTTTTTGTTCTATGTGAACCGACTCAATTATAAAAGACTTTATACGAAATCCGCATAATCGTCGGGTTTTTAACTGCTTAACTATGTGAAATATAAAGTTTTCGTCTCATTGTGTGATGAGCGCTTAATAATTATAGTCTGTGGGACGTATGCGTCACTGCATTGATCCAATGCAACTTTGACAAATCACATGTTCATTACCAGTCACTAGCGCCACCATAGATAACTAATGTTGTCATTGTTCCTGGCTACTGATCTCTCCACGGAATAATAAAAACAAGTGGAAGTGCGAAGTAGGCGTGACTCGTGTCGCCACTATTAAGCGTTGTTACGCTTAATCAACGCATATTTGATCCCAGTCTTATCTAACCACTATGTCTTGTCGGTAGTCCGTCACATTCTTTGATTTCCATAAATATGCCGTATTGCTCAATTTTGGAGTGCAAGAATGATAGTAGGAGAAAAAATCTTAATAATGGAGGTGTTTCGTACCATCGGTAAGTACAATTTAATACATAATCAATAAAAATCTAATTATTTCAATTCACTATTAAATTAATAGAAATTCAAGCTAAAATCAACCTTATCACTTAGAAATTAAAGTTTATTTTGGTTTAATGTCATCATCTATTTTATTCTCGAAAGTTCTTCGCTATTCAATTAGTGATGTAGTCAGGTTGATTGGATGCTGGTTTTATCGACATGAATATTTGGAACAAAATATGAGCAAAATTTAATAGACTGCATATTGTCACATTTAGCGTGTCATTTTTTTTAACACGCTTTTATTAGCTTCACCTGTATGTATGTATGTATGCATGTAATGGAATTTTTAAACGTAATTTTCATCGACTTCCAGAAGTCTGATTAAACTGAAACTTTGCACACTTATCTATCAAGTACCGATGACAATACAATAATTTGGTACCATCGAGCTGATCTGATGATGGATCCGGAAGGTAGCCAATGGAACTCGATAACGAAATAACGTATGTTAGCCGTGTTTGGACTTTTTGGAATCGTCTTGAGATGTATTTTGACCGTATATGGTTTTCAGGGTCTGATGATGGAGTAGGAGGGTAGGCACTGGATTTTCATAACGGAGCAACGTATCCTAGCCATGTTTGAGGTTGTTGGAATTGTCACGAGATGAACTTTGACCATATATAGTTTTCAGGGTCTGATGATGGAGTAGGAGGGTAGGTACTGGAACTCCATAATGCAGCAACGTTTCCTAGCCGTGTTTGGGCTATTCTAGTCTATTATTTAAACTTATTCGTTTATTTTGCCTTTTCCCCCCACTTTATAATATTACCTCCACTCACATCCTCAAACTATTTTTGCCCGCCAAGCAATAAGCGTGATGAGGGGCCCAATTCTCATAATAAATAAAAGGTTTTGATAACAAAAACATTTTGAATACAAGCTTTTTTTAGTGACTGTACTTTTTGTTGACTGTACTTGCATTTTCATCCAATATACTAATGTATACCACATATCAAGTCCATCCGACCACTGGAAGTGAGTGAAATTCGACTTGCAAGATTCCACCCGAACATAGTTACATACATACATTGCAAGTAGTCTAATTACAGTTACACAATAAAAATTCTGAATGTGGCCGAAGGTTGAACGAAACTTATTTAGTCTATTTATTTATTTATTACGAAATCAACAGCGATACATTAGTGAAACTAAAATCGAAAATATCTACTAACTTAAATATTTATTTAAACAACAACTAAAAAAAATCCATAAAAATGGGTTTGTAAGTTCTTTCTTGATTCGTTCAAGCATAGAGTAAATCTATTCGTCCATGGTTCAAGTTTCATTTTTGGTAAAATATTTATGTGAATTGGGCCCAAAGTATCGATCAGTATCGATAATGTTATTCAATGTGTCACCGCACTGGTTGAGTGGCAGAATATATCGAAGTATGACGCAATTATCAACCTTATGTTAAAGTACATTAAGATAATAATTGCGTCCACTGAGAATAGCGCCATCTAGGGGGCGATAGCGGAACTCGATCGTTCAATTGAATATAGATTGTTTGTAGATTACAAAACGTTGTATATTCTTTCTACGCTATAGCAAAATAAATTTTATAATTAGAGAGTGAAGATATATTTTTGAATGTACGATATTGTGACTTGAGCTAATATTGTCTAAACTAGAAACGACTAATCAAATTAATTGTTTATTGGTGTGCAATATGTGAGTATCTATTTCTTTGTGTGAAATTTGGCGACAGCGGTTCTGATACATATTTTGACACTTCGCATTTCCACTCGTTTTTATTGTTCCATGGATCTCTCATTAGATCTTATTCTGTCCATTTATTTTTATTTACTTTTTCAATGCAACCGGACGTTTAATTGATTCCCGAAGGCGCGCGTAAAAAAGTTACATTGCGGCCGGGATCATTGATCAGATTACGCAATGTCGCCAAACTGGATGCACGGGGAAGACAATATTATGTATTATTTATACAAACATAACTCAGTGTTCTTACTTCATTCTGTTTGATTTATTTTTTATTACATTATGATGTAAGGTTGCCTTCTCAAGTTATAACCTAAATAAAAATTAACAAGAGAAGACGAGAAATACAGTAGTTAGTTTTACAGATATTAATTCGACTAATTGACTTTAATTACAGCCTGTAACCACGTATTAAATAATTACATTCCACCAGGGAGGTTACCTCTTTTGGTATATTTGAATTTCGAAATTGATTGGATGCTGCGTAACAGCCAGTAACCTTCTAATTTAAGGTTCCATTGTTTAGTGTTGCCAGTGCAAATTATTAAATACCGAATTGGGTAAATGTGTCAGCGGTGTAGGTTGCACAATGCTTCAGGCATAGCAGAGAGATGAGTCGCAACATCTAAACTCACGTGGGTTGAAAGTTAAGGTCGAAATTTGACAGTTATGAATACTCAAAATGCTTAGCGAAATGATTGTCTAATTATTTATTCCGTGTAGGTATTGATCATAATTAATGCGATAATAATGTATCTAGACAAATTGAATATCCACAAGAGAGAGAATCTGTGGTCATGTGTATTAACTTGGCATTACCTATAACCGTTTCATAAGCTGCAGCGAATTACTATGTGCAATTGCATAACTGTTTGGAAACTTATTTCGTACCTTTAAATTCCATAGACAATCCTATGACAATTTATATGGACTGTTGCACAGCAAAAACTGTGTTAAGTGGGCATAGAGACGATAGTAGCATGTCCATGATAACGATTTAACTAAAAAGGTCCGACTTGAAAGTATTTTAATAAGTTCCGTATTCAATCTCGGCGGCGGCGAGAGGTTCACACGTATAATCCCAATAACAATTCAAGCAAGAAGATCTGGTTTACGATATAAGAGAGTACACGACTCGTTCGATCATAACGCTCCGAACACCAACGCACGAAATCTCAATTCGCTTGTGCAACACGCTTAAATAACCGCAAAATACCTTATTATGCGCTTTCCATATAAGTTCCATGCAATCTACGGGGACTATTACGCTCCAAGCTCATGATTCTCCGTTAATTTCGAATTCCAGTCTTAGATCGTATGTTTCTTTTGTGTCAGCGCAGCTGCTAGTAAAATTAACCGACACAAAGGAGATCGCAACTTTTGTCGCGCGAAAGCCAAATATCGGTGCGTTTTGTTCGCTTCAAGACGTCCTTTTATTTTCCTTTAAAGACATTCTGTGAAACGGAACGCCCTTTGTGAAGCAACCCGGCGCGCGTCCCCCTCGACACAATACCAACATTGAAACTAAGTTCTGTGAAAACTCAGGTCAGAAAACCAATTAGCCACAGCGTTCATTCATCAGCTGCTTAAGGACAAGCTTAATAGTTTTTTTCTCGACCAATTAATTCGATTTCAAGAACGCCGTTCTATTTTTAAACCCAAACATCTTTACGGCATGTGTAGTGTACGGAAAGCGTACCGAAAATTATAGAAATAAAAAATACATACGCCGCTATTCAAAATTGGAACTGCGAATTAATGCAGTGGCCACATCGTCGCGCTATTAAAAGACTCTGTTTGGATGTTTATTTTAACACATTTCGCGTGTGTATAACGGGAGAGATGAAAAACATTCCCCTGTTTCATTATTTGTGTTATTTTTAGACTACGCTCAACCTGCTTGGTACAAGTGTTTACTCCGCTGGCTTACTTACGTACAATGGCGTTCACATACATGATTAGGTCTCCCTATTATCTGCCCTATTAGTTCGAATAAGTGACAGTTAGATGTACCCAGATACTATGCATAAATCATTATGACAAAACTATTCCGTATAAAATATAGGTTGTGCCTAATCCGACAATAAAATCAAAAGGATTAATGTTAGTCGATATATTAAATGAAATTGTATTGCGAGATAGTCGATTAGATACTCGAATCAATTTGGCTGTTTTGTTGATGCTTGCCCGCCGCTGCTGCAATTAAAGTTACATGTCAGTTCCTTTCGAAAAAAGAAAACTATTTTGATGTTCACGACTCTGTAACGTCTAATGCATTAAATGTGAAGTCGTTATGTTAAATAAATTAGAGGTACAGCAAACGCAAATTGATTAACTGACATACATCGAGTAAGATTACTAGCACACAAAATAAATCACACGCTACTATAGTATTTATTTTGTAAGCAACAGTGTGTATTATGCTATGTTATGTGACAGAAGATGATATTACTCTGGCTGTCCAACATTTTCACACAATCGACTCAAATGTGACTGAGGGATTAGAAATCGAATGTTCGTTACTAATTCGATCAAAGAGATTCTTAGATGGAAACAAACAAGGGAACATAAGATACCCTGTAAATAAGCAGCAAAACTACGCATGTTGCCGCTTGAACACGTGCGATTTCATCAAAATGGATTATTTTTCAACAGTGCTCCAACAAGACGTAGATCTTCCCCTTTTTGTTTCCATCTAAGTAGCGCTTACGACAAAATAAGCTCATAAAGCTTAGCACCTTTTAACCAACATCAATCAGACAGTCATCGCGTCAATTCCGCCCGAAGACATAATAAAATATAACTTATTCGGTAGTTCAGTAAGTATTATTTAATTGTTACTTTGTGGTCGGCCGGAGGCGGTGACTTGAGCGCTCGCATCCCGTTCGCTTTTTTCTTAATTTACCGTATTTTACTCTGGCATTGACAAGCCCGCAATATCGTTCCAACGTAACTAACCTATTTAATAAACTAGGATTCAAATTAAGAAAAAAACAACTTTAAATACAGTAAGCCACAATTCATCACAAGTCCGCGCTACTATAACTCGTTTTATAAACAATACATGAAAAAATGGGATGTTTAGAGTGGTCCGTGTTTTTTGGGGCATTTTTTTGGTTCCGCTCCTACCTGACGTAACCACGTGGATGTGTGAAGTGATGTCTCCATCCTCCTCTATTCTTTGAAGATAGTAAGAGAGGTGTATATGTTTTGCGTGTTCCGATTTACGGAGGTGTTCCAACCCCCATGTCATTGGCAGGAAGTTGGTTGAAATCTGGTATCTTTTTTACCACAGTTTTGTTTAAACGGGGGTCGAATTTTGACATCTCGACAGACACACCGTCTACATTATTAGATAAGACTCAATTTGAATGGTACATTGTTCATTTCGTATAAAAATATTTCGTCATGGGAAACAAATTTAACGTCTACGTTACAAAAAAATATTAATTTGCTGTTTATTGATTCAAGTCACGTCGAAGTTTTAATGAGACCCATATAGTAAAGTTTTATGAATGTTATTTATTATAGTACAGTCCACTAAATAAATAATCAATTATATCGAAAGTGCGCAGGAAATGGTGTTTTTTTCGTTTCATAGAGTGATGTCTACACACACACGCACAGTGTATTATTATATACAGTAATGATTTGCTAAGACATGAACGCCATACTTTAATACGTACCACTTCCTTCCGATGCCATATAAATATCAACATCGACAGTTCCTCGAATTTGCTTTAAAAAATGAAAGAAGTTATAAAGATGTACCAGCGACGTTTTATATAAAATTGGCGAGTTATTCATGTAATGTTCGTAGTAACACACCCCAGCGCATTAACTCTTAAAAACTCGTTGACCCCACATGCAATGCGACCAACTGCACATTCTTTCATTAATGCAAGGGTTGCGCACCCTGGAGGGCAACAAAAACCAGTTATTATTATTCATAAACTAAGAATAAAGTCGACGGAATACAAGTCGTTTAGTTGACGAGCGCCTATCTATCAACGTAGTCGAAAATAATCACGTTTTTCATCAAAATCGGTAGTCTTGGCAACGTACAATCGTTTAAAACAAAGTGGGGGGCTACACTATCTGACAGTTCGATTAATAAACAAAAAAAGTAACGTTCATTACGTTTGTGTTCGAAATTCGATTCAGGTTAGGGGTGTCACCACGTCACCCCACACGCGTCGCAACTCGCAACCCCATTTTTAAGCGACCTACATAAACTGTGTCCAGTAAAACCGTTAATGTCTCAGCGGGATCGATCGCATGGACAGTTGTGCAAATAGTTTGTTTGAGGATTACATCTTGGGGGCGTCGAAAGCTGTATTTCTACTTCTGTGTTTGTATTTGTCACTATGATATTGATAAATTGGCTTAATCTCTGCTCGGAGACACTTTTATGTGCGTTCACTTTTGACATATTTACTTACGTATTTCTTTCTTCATTTCAGGTGCTGACGTCTGGTTCCTTCGAACTTAGGATAAAAAGTTTTACGAACTCGTTGGGTAGGTTAAGTAGTGGGCAGTGCTGTGATGGTTCCTCAAAAAGTGACGCGCCGTGTTTGGCGCCGTGCAGGACTAAATTCCGAGTGTGCCTCAAGATTTATCAAGCTAATATCGATACCACGTCACCGTGTACTTTCGGTGATATCACCACCCCAGTGTTGGGTGGCAACTCATTGGATGTACCCAATCTCAACGTGGAAGGATTCAGTAATCCCATCGTGTTCCCCTTCGACTTCACATGGCCGGTGAGTGTTCATAAATAACTTTTTCAATATACCTAAGATAGGCAAGAATGCAAGTACACTAGCTTTAAGCTTTAGTATAAAACAACACCTCATCAATTTTGTAGGCAACAGTAAAATCAATACATCGTAAAAGAAGCATTAAGTAGCAACCCTGCATCAATAAATCAACGCTGTCGATGTTACCGACATTCAAATTCCAATAATCCACGCGGAGACCAGTGCGAGCCATCTCATTCGCCGTAAATAATAGTAAAAAAGAAATTAAGGGATTCAATATTCAAATTTGACAGAAGCGATGACGATAAGAATACTTGATGGTTTAACGAGCGGCCGCGTGGGACGATTACAGCGTTCAGTGGTTCATTTTTAATTAATTATGAAGTCGCGTTGTGTATGAGCAGCAGTATGTTATGATAGGCATTACACCGGCTAGCCTTCGTCGTGGCTGCGTTCTCATCTTCAGCGGCGATTTGAGTGCGGAGCCGGCCGGAATCGTGATACGATATTGTAATTACATGTTATTTATTTACTGATCGCTCTTAGATCTATCTCGATTCCAAGGATAACGGACGTCTTAATTGGACCTTAGTTACGGTTATTTCGCTGGCGTCAATTGTCTATGGGTTTACTCAGGTCGCGTGTGGACACTGGAGGTTTCGAGTGCTATTTGTATTTTATTTAGCGGCCCGCTTCAAATGTCGTACCGTCTCGTAATGTTTGAGCAAACAATCGCCTCCTAAACTCGCCCGCTTGCACAAGCTCGGACCATCTGGAGAGAACGTGACATTTGGTAACTAAACTGAAGCAGGTAGGGACCGTGAAACACAGGCCATAGATGAAACTTTAAACTTTTTTTTGGATTATGGATGTGCGTCCGGTAACTGCCAGTATCATTCCAAATGAATTGGCACTAAATTGAAACTTCCTGTTTAAATTCACATAGAGCTCTCTATTGCCAGACATGTGTTGACATGTGATCAATTGAGCGAAAGCGAAATATTCCCGCTCCCGTCTATTCAATTTCTGGAGTGACAGGTTAAGCTCGAGATCGACGCCTGTCGAATGTGCGCCATATGCCACATATCGCACTCGATATTCTTCCAATATCTCCCACATGCTATGTTTCATATGTCGCCAAGAATCACTATTTTTTTGATAATCGCCATACGCATCTCATCGTTGCAGCCGTTTCATGTCTAGTCTGCTGGGTTATACTTGAGTGCGCCGCATTTAAACTGTGCATCTAGTGTTATTAGCTAACGCAGAATTTTTTTTTCACGATGACGTCATCTTTGTTGTACAGTGTACTGCCTATTTTACGAGGTTAATCGCGCGCACGAATAAATATGTACCGCATAATGGGTAAATACCTGTATGGGTACTCGTTCCGCGCGCTGCCTTCGTGACTCGTCGGGCAGGTGAACGGGCCTTCTTAGAGTGAAGCCCGGAGACGTTCGATTTTGACATTTAATTTACTCATTGAGAAGCGAGTTGTCTGCGGCCGGTATCACAATATTTTGAAATTCGACTCCCGCTTCTCGCGGCCCGTTAACAGGACCGATCGTAACACAACCCGTTGGTAACTCTAAACTCGACTGCATCCGAACATTATCTGATCCCTCGTGAAATAAATCGGTGCTAGACCAGCCCGGTGAGGAGATCTGACCCGCCCGATAGTAGGTCACAAGCATATTAATATTACTGACAACATCGAACAGTGAAATTACAAGTAAGGCGGCGCGCGCGCTAACGACGCGTACAAACGATTTATCATACAGTGTTTAAAGAGAGATGGCTCACTCCAAAAAGAAATGCCATTAGTATTCAGCCGCTCGACTCGACTCGGCGGCGGCGGGATTTCATTTATTTCACTCTTTAACAATTTGTTTGTAAATCACAAGTTTAATATTGTACTGCGCTGCGGTCCGTTAGCCAGTCCGGATGTCACAAAGGTGAGGACCGGATTATGAGCGAGTCTCCGCACGTACCGAGGCCGTGTTATAATATGTTGTGTCTACATTGTAGTGAAAGGTCAATGGTACGCGCCCTTAATGCCGGGGCTGTTTACACCCCATCGCATGAACGGGCCCATTCAAGCGCCCGGACCGTTACACGTTTTAATGCGAAAAAATGCGCTTATGCAATTGTACATTTAAATAGAGAACACCTGCTATGCGAAGAAACCGCAAATGTCAAAGTGTACGTAGACCTACTTCCGCGCAGGCTGCGCGGGAGCAGCACTACGTCTTCGAAGCCGAGTGCCGACCGTGAACTATACCTTTTTTATGGATTACAGATCCGTATTGCGTGACGTTACTCATCGGTTGGTATTGTTGCGCGTTATCTTAAAATTGACCGTCGCCTATTGTTATACAATTGCAGATGTAAAAAATTATCTATAGTTAATTTGTATTGTCATGATATTGTACTATAGATATTTAATATTTCAACAGCTATTTAATAAAGCTGGATTTGTATTTAATGATTTATTGAAGAAAGTTCCGGATATGTCAAAAGGGTCTAGTGAAGTGAAATAGATTTAGCAAGTCACTTTCCCACAATTCGTATGAAGGTCGTTCGATGGACTCACCTCCAAAAAGTCGAAGGTACTTTTAGTCGAGTTAGGGAAACGCATATCGTAATCGACTAACTTAACTATTCCGCTAAAGCCACCACCACCTTGAATAAAAATAATGAGTTTAATTTCGTGATAGTGAATGCGAGGAAATAATAAATAATTCCCAGGATCTTTTTCTATGCATTCCGATGTTGTTTTAGATATCAGTTATTAATATGCTAGGTTTTAATGAGCTTTTAAACTTAAGTTAGGTAAGGAATTATGAGTTTTTTAACCATTTCTAGAAACACATTGCGCTCTTGTATTAACCTCTTTATTATTGTTAATTAACTTACGTATAATATTTTATTTATTGGCAACATTATTCATTATAATCTGGCAATTATGAAATGTTGTTTGTTTGTTGCCGTGAGAGGCTTGGGTTTACAACCGTGATTTCAACTTAATTAAGGTTAATTAAATCAAAAAACGCTAATTATGCTCATATTTCTGTTTTATGTATACATTCTGTGGTTAACGAAGCGAGGTTTACTCTCCTGAGATCGTCAACTATTGTAAAATGTCTTGGATGTAAGTAATTACCTAGCTTAATTCCATTTTCAAATTAATTAGGAATTCCATTGATGTCTTTAAGTTGCCAGTCTCAGGGCAAGACAGGACCAAAATTGTGAGATCAAAACACAAGGCGTCAGAAAGCATGTGAACATGAAAAGCTCAAGCCCACCTGATTAATGTATTTGTGTCGTTAAGTGAAGAAACACGCGTCTTTATTGTGGAACAAGTAGACTAAGCAACGGCGTAACTAATTCTAGAGATTGTTACTTATTTTGCATGTTTCGTAAATAGTTTCACGCTCCAAATACCTGGTGGCGTTAAAATGAAAGTATGGAATCTCCTTGGTTTACAACCTGCATGCCTTTACCAATAAGAGTAAATGGAACGCGTTTATTTTTGAAATTGGAAAAACTGTAATTCGTCCAATGACGTCACGCTCGATTCTTATTTCAAAACAATAATACGGTAACGCACGCGGTGACGGTCGAATGCCGTTCTTAATCCATTGTCGCGTGTGAACGCATCGCTTCTTGTGCCCTATAGCGGCATCTATATTAGAAAGTAATTAACAATCCACATTGCGTCGCGTAAACCTCACACCTCTATGGGATTTATGTGTCAAATCGTCAATTATTACGTTGGAATCGTAATCGGTTACACGGCGGGCCATTATTCGCCGGGTGATCGTTTGTTACATAAGTTTCCACTACGAAAACTTAAACCTTCGCACGGATCATCGACTTATTACTACATAATGTAACGCGATATGTACGTCGGACGCTTTATAAAACCATAGTTGGAGTAACTTCCGTCTACCGCGTTTTTATCGTGGTGAGAGCTCTTCATAATTTCCTTTATTTCAATCCGCTCGCGCCGGGATCCTCTTAAAATACTTACCCCCACATCCGCTTCTTTTAATAAAGTCTACCGAAGCTATGGAATGCCTCATTCGATGTTGTTCCCTCATCGAGGGCGTCTTTTATCTCTCTCCTTCACGAGCGGCGAGTTAAACAAAAAAACATCGCGAAAGAATTTCCACGTAAAAGTAGTTTGATGAGGAGAACGTTATCGTCGGCAATGTGTGCCATTATAATTCAACTTGTAACGCGATTTCATAAGTTTCAAATTTAAACAATCGGAGCGTGTATAATTACTCGGGTTGCATTGTTCGAGCCAATGCACAGGTATTCAGCAACCTATCAATTAACCAGCTCAGGATTTCTAGTAAATCGGCCTAAATAAACTCTTCGGACAATAACGCCCCAATTACTTCGAGTGCTAAAATAATAATGAGCTCCCAAAAAGATTTTAAAACTATTGATCGTAAATAGTGATTAGTCATAGACAAGATAAAGAAAATAAGCTCATCAGACGCGGAGTGAATAGACAATAAAAGTTTACCAAGCTTGTTATTACAGCGTGTCTCGTAGCGGACGCAAAGAAAACACTCCTTTTTCAAATGGACGCTAGTTTACGGTCAAATTCTGACATTTTAACAGCGTCTCTCTAACATTTACGGCCTCTAATAAAATTGTTCAAAGAGCCCGATTTAAAGGCAGCCGAAAAGTAATTAGCGCATAGATATTTTTTAAACCGAATGACAAATATTTAATGCGGATTATTAGCTAATAGAGCGATGTCAATCAAAATTCAAATTAAGAATAGCATGGCTGCCAATCTCGTTCCGAAATAAATCCGTCTCCATTTTAGGCAAGCGGTCGCGTTCCATTTTTATGAGTTCACAGAGACGGCTCGGGTATTTTCTCACGTAGTGGTAGGGCGCGACGAGCCCTCAAATCTGCAATGATGAAATTCTTCGCGATACTCGCTTTATTCATCACACGCGCGCAGTTTCTAGGAATTCTGAGTGGCAGTGCGAGCGGCTCACATGCTCCGCTCGTATCCGCAACCTCGCGAATAAATCGTCGCCATTATTTAGTATGGGAGGAGCGCCGGTACTTATGTACGTACCTACATACTTCAACGAATTTATGGACGTGTCAAAGGCCGATCATAGGCTGGGAACCACCGCGAGCGAAACTTGCAAATTAGATTGATGTTTTGAATTTGTCAGAAAGCTCACAACTTGGGCCTCGATAACATCTGCTCCATTGAAGATTCAACGTTGGAACAGTTGCAAACGTTCTGAGAAGAGCTGTTACTGTTAGTGTTTATGAACTAGTGATCGCTTGTGCTGTGCACTTGTAAAACTCTAGTTTATTTCCATCCTTCCACGTTCGGAATTTAAATAAACATGCCAGTATTCTAATAAAGGTGTATTACTCATCTATGTCGCGTACCCGCCTAGTTTTACTGCTCACGTATGCAAAGTGGATTAGGAAAAAAAGTTATATTATCTAAAAATACGAATCTTGTCGAAACTTGTAAATGGAGGCTGTACGCGTCATTCTCGAATAAAATCCGGATGAACTGATCACAAGATCGTTTGTTTTTAGTGCGGTTTCGGTTTCATCGCCGTACCCTTCTCAGGGCTTATCAGATCCACCGTAGAGCGAGGGGCCGAGAGCGGACGTCTCCCGAAATTTGTTAACTCGAGTTTTATTTTTTAATTCTTATGCTTCATTCAAATCGTTCCGTTGTTTATGGCCGACATTTTAATTTTTGGAATTCTTCATCGGTCTGTCGAGGTCGGAGTCCCAGCCGAATGCCATGTGAAAATTAAAGTGTACCTTTTCGTTTTTCACTTCGGCCCCGATTCAAAGTCCTGAATTCCTTAACCGAGTGGCTTTTTTCGCGATGATTGTAATTGAGGGCCATAAATCGTTAATGTCTGACTTATTTCGTGTCTCTTAAGCGGACCGGTCGTTAGCGGTAAAAAAAGTAGTTACGTACGTTTGTTTTAATGTTTCCTAGACCGAGTTTCGTAAAATAATCGTCACAGATAAAATATAACGTTTCGGTTGAAATTACGATGTGGTTTTTTTAATGTTTCCCGGTAAAGCGGTCTCTGAGTAATTAATCCTTTCATAATGGTGCACTAAACACTCGGTTAATTTTTCCCAGTGTGGCCACTTCAGTGTTTACTTTCACAATATTACTGAGCGCGGCAACACTGGAGCTTTTATTATGTTATGGCATCAATTTAATGGTTATTATTTATGATTGGCGTGTGAAAATGTTTAACTTGGTTTAATTGGTTAAACATTATTTGATGTCGTACCTGTGGCGCGTTATAAAAAAAGTTCTTAATTGACTCGCCGTATGTGAAACAGGAATATATTAGCCATGCTTTTTGCGATTTGTGAACGTGTAAAGTAAGGTATTTTATTAGTGTTGATTTTAATACATTTGTTTATAAAACCACGTCGCTCTGATACAACATCTAACGAATAAAAAACCCATGATTATGATTTCTGTTTTGTTAGATTACTTGAAATCTTCAAGTTATAAATCATTAGTTAGTTGGAAGTGTTCCAAAACTATCATATCAGAACAGTTATGATTTATGGATGGCATTTTATAACATTTTATTCTCTCCATTTAAATTTCGAACATAAGCATTTTCGAATTCAAACAAAAGATTTCTCTCGTCAAACAATTTGAGTTTGGAACGTCATGAGTTCACATGGACCGCGAGGTCGCCCCGTAGCGCGTTGCTTTGAAAACGTCTCACTTTTGTCTTATATGCATAGACGTGCCCATTACCAACAAGGATTAACCGACTGGTTTGAATGTACTCCTAACTTTATGGTATTACACCGTGTTAGGTATGTACACGATTCAGCATTACAACCGTAGCTTAGCTAGCCATAGACTTACACGAAACTGCTTAGCATTCTAACAGAATGCACGTGCGTTTACTGTCGCCAATAAATTGTCGACCTGAATTTTTTCTTCGGAGAACATTTCAAAAGGTAGTCTCTCGCGTTCACACGGTTCCTATAATAAAACATACCAAAATGAATTTGAAAGATATTTGATTAAACGTATGTTTATAAAAAGCTCAGGTATTAAATTATGATTCATCGGGTCAACGTACCTGGGCAATCAGCGAAGCCAAAATAGAAGGAGATAAACTTAATTAAAAGCATTAATAATAAATGCGCTTGAAACGCTTCAATGTAAAAACACGTTACGCGATCCGTATTTATTGCACAGACATTGAAATTTGCATATCTTTTTTAATAATTTGACGTATGGTTTGCGAGGCAATTCTTCGGCTCAGTCTACAGATCACGGAGGCAACATTCTATTTACTGTAGAATTAACACACATGCAATAACTCACCTTAAAACAATGTAATAACGATCGATTTCGTATTGTCCATAGGTTAAGTCGTCTCTGTCGGGATGTAAGTGAAAAAAAACCTGTCCAAAGCAATGTTACCACACTGGCCAAAGTGTGAAATATGAAATCACGACTCTTCCACTTGCCCGGGTGTTTGTGTTCCAAATATTTTCTCGTGTCGAAACGAAACGATACTCGAAAGCGATCTACGGTAATGTCTTATTGTGATGCTCTCTATATTTAAATACTTTCGTTATAATAAACTAGTATTGACCGAATCCGATCTTTGTATTGTGACCTTGTTCTATTTTATTTAAATCCGTACCTAAAATAGTTCACGCCGTGTTTTGTGATGAGAAAACGCACTAACACCGCTTTTTGTTTGCCATAAAAACTGATAATGCTAACGCCTTAACAAAAAGTACCTTCGTAACTAACGAGTCAAACATCTGTTGCAATTTCTATTATATCTTCAATGAACTGAACAATAAACAAGAACAATGGTGTCCGAAACACGTGGCTGAGAACGGACGGGCCACCTGATTATTCCTTTTGTCCTAAAAGAGCTTTAAAATCCCAAACACATGGCGCTAACAAACAAGAATGACAAAAATACGGGCCCGTTCCCACGTATCCCTGCCGTGGAATCACTAATTAATAACGAAATAACATCGGAACGGGCTCCGATATGGAAGTAGCCTCTTTAGGCACCCTCATAAAACGATTATCAAATAATTCCCCAGCATTGAGAACGCTCGGTATCGCTATTGGTTATTTTAAGTCAGTTAATACAATTTAACGCATCGCATTCGAAGGATAGGATTAATGTGTCTCGATACGGAGATATTCTCAGCTCAATTATTGTGTTTTAAATAATAAACTTACTAAACAAAAAAGAAATACATTCCAATTTAGAACGGCGGGCAATTAACACCTTTTCGATGAACAGTGTAACTATATTTAAAATAGGAACTGCACCGGAGTGAACTTGTGACGCCGAGACGATATTTTTTTTTTTTAAATAAATATGATTATAGCAATATGTGTAGACAGTCTAATACATTTGGTTAATTGCGAGGTGTTTGTAGGCAACAAGTCTGTGCAACTAGTTGTATGTATAAGTATACGGTATCGCCAACTCGACACGTTTATAAAGGCTACCTGCACACGTACGCTTACGTCGGCCGCTTTTTATGGGCTGCTTCGAGAGTCACTGTCGTGGGAACCGGCATATACTTACGACCGGCCACAGCTGACCGAAATGCGTTCTCCATACTCGATTAACAAATCAATACGCCGCGCCGCGCCGTATACTACGACTCGCCATATTTGATCGAGTGCACGCTACACAAATCATAATAAAGTATTTTGACGAATGTTTTGGCTCCTTATTGATACTAAGTTTACGATAAATGGAAGCTTCGACAACTGATAAAGGCGAGCACAGGTTGTAAGGCTCAAATTCGTTCAGTCGAGCGAATCGTCAGCCTGTTTAGTATTCAGAGTCCGCCGATAACACGTCCGCTTATTTGTCGATGTATTTAACAAAACTTATTATAAATTCGTCAAAACCCATAAACGTATCGAAAGTTTAATTGACAGCTAGACTGGGAAAAATTAAAAAGTTATGTTTAAAACGCGTTCGGTTTTTTGTCGTGAGACGCACTTGGCGCTTGAGAAACGATGATTTCTCGTATTGATTTCCATCGCACGACAATAATCATTGTTCGAAACACTAGTATCAGTTCCTATGCAAATAGATCATTGTTAGTGAATGCAAATTGTGTTTTCATTCATCTGGCTTAATTGACGACGGACGAACGACATCTGTCAGGAAAAACTGATTCACTCCTTAAGAGCCGTGGTGATCAAATGAGGAATTAGCTTAAATGGTGACCCTTCATATCCGCCTCGGCTGCAGCTGTTCGTCACATGCCCGTCGTTGTAATGCTACACTCTCAGATCCCCTGTACTGTACTCGAAGATTTCAATACGCCATGAATATAATACGCCTCTTACTTGGACTTTTACAGTGTCGGCTAATCGGCCGAATCCTTTGATTGCTTGTTAAGATTAAAGATACTTTCGGCTGATTATGTTTTGCTTGATCCGTTCTCACAGTTGCCTCGTCTGATATCTTGAACAATTATGTTAACATATTGAATTTTGCCACCGCGAATGCTTCCGAAAAGTCTGTAGATTTTATATATCATAGATTGATTTAGTCTTATAAATAATGTTTTGGTATATGTGTGTCAGCGTCGCGCCGTGTCATTTCGTTTTATATGATTGCCACACAGTCACTGTTTCTGCGAAACCACATAGCGGATTGGAGTATTTTATGAATTCTTTGGTATGTGCATAGAGTTTGTCTATGCTTAATTTTGAAAGGTTGGGAATGAAGCTCGTCGTATAGCCAGCGTAGTCGATGGTACGTCGATCAGTGTTTATGGTCAACAACAACCGGTTGTCGAGCGACGCGACGGTGGGAGAAATTTCATAAAGCAATACTTGCACGTCTGTTTTATACATTTTTGCATGAGCGGAACTGGATACGTCCCGAACGTAAAATCTATTGATAAAAATTCGTCGCAGGCGCCTTAAAGGTGTTGACACCTCGTCGTTATCATTCTTAATCGATTTTGGACTGCCGTTTCGCCTCCTTATGTAAACATTGACAAATGTCAATAGCTCCATATCAGTTATGTGCGTTCCTATTTTTTCATGAGGCATGGTTTATACCATGATCCCGTATCTGATGGATACGTCGATCGCCGCGAGTCTCGTATGTTGTATTCTTAGCATGATATTGTAACAATTTCCATGGCATCTGCTGACGGGATCACCTGTCTATCATGTTGTTAATTTACACACGTCCGCCATAAAACGTTTTAAAACTAAGGGAAATATTTGAAATACTCGCCGCGCCTGCCTTTAAAGGTCTCAAGTTTAGATTTACACTGATTATATTAAAGAGTAGACTCCGTGAAAGAGTTTGCTTCGATAATGTCCCATAACAAGCCGTAACACAATATTATTTGGAGAATGTAGCTGCTACAGAGTTTATTCGACGGTTGCTTATTGTTGTTATGCTATCTACATGTTTATGTGAAACTGGTATGTAACGTGTATTTTCTTTTTTCAGGGCACATTCTCGCTTATAGTGGAAGCGTGGCACGATACCAACGAAACGTCGAGATCTGATGGTGAGTGCATTATGTTCTCATTCTAATACGATTATGATAAAGAGGGTCATGAAATCTTCGTAACTTGTAAAATTCAAATCACGTCGGTCACGACTCTCTCACATTCAGGTTTCACTGTAATTCTGGGTGTTTATCGTGCATTTAACGGACAGTATGTATATTTGAATGCTCATATTATCATATCGTGGAAGACAAAAATGTTCCCATGGCGTGGACGATTGGTGTTCAAGGCACGCGGGAGCGCGTGATCAGCTTCGCAATGCGCGCGCTATTCTAATAAACTCAGCCTTCTGTAGGACGAAAATTTAGTAGAAATGTTCTAATGTATTCCTATACTATGGCCGTTGACCGGCACCTAGACGTCGCTCTATCGACATTCATTACATATACGCAAATTGATACAGCGTATTTTTTATAATATGAGCCGACCGCATTAACACGCAATCTAAATCGAATTTACCTATGCCATGTGCCCGATCCCGAATAGAATATAATTTGAGATTGTTATCATTTTGTTACAATCGATTCGGTTAGTTCGGCTAACTCGGCTTTATGATATCACGAGAAGTCTAAAAGCGCCCAATAAAGAATCGACAGTTTATTCCGTACATGCGACGTGGCGTGACCGAAAGAACGATTCCGAATGAATTGTAACCGCCCTGCTCGTAAATACATCATCATGATAATTCGCCGCGTGCATCGATACATAAACTCCTCGAAACACGAAAAACAAAGCACTCGAAGCGACGAAGCACCCGTCGAATCGAAATAGCGAACGCGCCACATTCCATTTTCGAAATTATTATTATGGCAAACGCGAAAACTGGCCAGCTCCGCCCGTTTCTTAATTAGATTTTCATCCCGCTGCACTCTGACCGACATAATTACTACTCCTGACCGAATAACAAAAAACCACCGGTGATTTACTTAGAGATTTAGAGATACAGCGAGGTGTGTCTACGGGCCGGTTTACCGAAAATCATTAGCGTCCGAAGTGGATAGCTTAGAGGATGGGTATATTTTTAATACGGCTCGGGAGCGATGGGCGGCGCCGTCTCACTACCGAGAAATGTTACCAACAGAAATCTAATCAACCATAATAACAGGTTACGTGCACGCCGTTTGTGTTCACTCACTATCAACTCACTGGACTAATGTTTAATTAAATCACATACTGCTTTTTATCTAATATCGAATAGTGAGCAGCTGCTTAGACACAGAACGTAACCGTTGCACAAAACTAATCGTTTATATCGACCCCAGAATGTATGCTCAAGACGATTGAAAACCGTGAGGAATAGACACACGACTAAAGAATCCAATATATCATAGATAAACACGTGATTGTATTGAGAACTGCCGGCTCATGGAGACGCGGAGACGAATAAAGAGATTCTTGTGCTAAACAAATAAGTAAACAACAATGGCGCGCTGGCTGGCAATTCTGATGTCGCTCCTTCCTTCACCGAAATCTTTTGTGTAGCGCCCGCGGCGGTGGACCGGGCCGCACCTGGCCCGCACTAACGGGTCTGGCGTATTGTTTACTTACTGGATGCTAAAAAATACACCTCCGAGGGAAGTTAGGGAATTTTTAAGTTTACACTTCGTCCATCGTCGTCGTAGGGCTTGAACGTTATAAAAAATCACGGAAGACGCTCCGGATGGCTCAATTTATGATGTAACAGGCGTCGTGCCGCTCTCAGGAAGCGCTGTCGACAGATGCTCAGCACATGCTCGTGGATAATAGGTGGGCACACTCGGTGTCCCGTCTTGTGGTTTTGTTTACCGTAGCCGAGTCGTCGGCCGCACCATTTACGATTATTGCACTACTTAGCTTTACAGGCCCTTATAGGCAAAACGGAGAAAAAACGAGCGTGTGAAATATATCGATAAGAGATTCGTAGAGGCAATTACTCGTGTGGGCCGGTGCCGGTGCGCGTGTTGTCGCGGTGCGGTCGCCCCGGGCCCGGCCGGCCGGCTGCCGCCCGCGCCGCTCGGTGGCGAGCAGTAGCGGTAGGCTGACATTACACGACCGAGATGCGATTATCGATACAGTTATGTTGTGACGGTTGCTTATCTCGTTATCCGGCCGTGCATTATTAGCCGATTCATTACTCTAGCCGGTGCGGAGCGGTGCGCCTCGTGTGCGGTTCCCAGAGCTCTCTCGCCTCTCTTTATGATTACTCGCGATGTTAATTGGCTTTCTCAAAGGTTAAGCCACGTCACCCGTCTGGAAATGTAACGACTACATTGCGCAATCCATCGCATTCATCGGACTCTCCACGCGGAACGGAAATGCGCGTTTTCACAAACAATGGGGAATTTAAAACGCGCGTCCTTCTTGTCTCACTGAATGAACGAAATCTTCTGAATACCATTGCGAAATCGGTTGAATTTGGCGGCTTTCATCGTTCTAAGAGATGAAACTTCGAGTGGATGGATTTATTTATCAAGCGCAAGATGCGTCGTAGAAAAGCACTCGTCGAATCGAAGTAAGTAGTACCCACTCGATAGCAGTCAGAAGTGAACAGTTTGATAAACAAAAGGTACCTACGCATGGTAGGGCCGGCCATTGATGAAATGAAGTTTTCCCACAGCGGCTCGGACCGGCTGGGCAGGTGTCCGAATAGAGACGAGTGGAAATCGACATATCGCTTAACGATGCGGGCCTCAGGTGCGGAAAACGGTCGTCGAACCTTCGCGCGGAACCATCGCGGCGCGCGTCACCGCCGTGGTTTCGATTTCGTTCGAAAACCTCCCACCGCTTGCTAATTAGACCGCTCGCGATCCAGTTCGCTCGCTCGCCCGCTAGACGTTGTCAATCTATGAGCGAGCTACATAATGAATGAGAGGCCCCTCGGCCGCATCCGGCGGACTTATTTATCGATCGAACAATCGATCATCGCAGCGGAAGCATGCGTCGCGTGATCGCATCCCCCGCGTTTCCCCAATATCGCGTTTTGGCGAACATCTCAAATCGTCCGCGTCCGCCTCCGATAGCGCGGCTGAGTCAAATTATCGGTTATTTCGCTTTCTTTTGTTTTTGTTTATCGGCATTTGCCGTACGGATTTATTCTCTTTTTATTTGTAGTGACCTCTGGATCCATAATTATATGTTATCTGACGTAGCGGCGGACGGACGGACGGGGCGGCGGCGAGGCACGTACGGGCTCCATGCCTCGTCCTTCTTTAAATGTGTTATTTATTTGTGAATTGGAATAACATTAATAGACGCGATAGTATAGGGTACACCTTCATTTAATATCGTTACGGCGTCCAATTGGGATGATGTGTGTAATTTGTGCGGTTGTTGTTGGATTGTTTTTTGGTACGGATAGCCGAGGAGTTTCGACCAGCCAGATACACTGAGATAACGAAAACAAAAGTAAATTTTCTAGAAATTGAAAAGGGTTTTAATTAAAGCATGATGATTCTTTGATCACGTTATTGATAGCTGGACTCAATATATGATTTAAGATGTACTCGGACTGGCGCGAATGAGATAGCTTTCTATTTCTTTTCAACAAAGTTAAGCACCCGGTCTTTCCAGTAAATATTAATTCTACTGCATACAACCATAAAGCGCGTCTAAAACACGCGTGTATAATTTCCTAGAGTCATATTTCACGGTGGGCAACCCTGCACCTGAGCTGTGCTGTGCACGGTTGCCATAATTCTCGCTTGCACATTCAAGCTAAATTGCACGCGCGAAGCCGCTCTCCGTTCCCACACATCATTTTTCTAATTCACTCTGTACCTGCACACTTGGATATAACAATTCCTTTGTGCCGACATCATTCATATCTTGCAAGCATCCGTTGATAAATAGAAAACAATTGAAATTAAAACAATATATTTGTAGGAATGCAAAGATTCTCCGCAATATATCATTCGAATAAAAGATCGAATCAATATCTCGGGCCAGATTTTATTTAGGTACGTAATACACGAGCGGTGTTTCTTGCGTGTTTTATCATATAGATTTATTGGACAGATACGATCTGTGTAAGCTTACACCGGACCGGTAAATCGTGTGCACTATGCGTTATTCCGGCATCCTCGAAGCTATCTTCGTAAACGATATTTAGGCACACATTGTCTTTTCGTGAACGAGTGACGAGATAGGAGAAAGTTTGGCCGTAAGTGCTAAGTATTCTATGTAATGTCAACATCAGCTTTGGAACATTGTCTTTTGGCCTCTTTTTTTCATTTACATATTTATCTAGATAAACCGAACCATTAAATTATAACTTATCTACTAATAGTCTTCTAATAAAAGGTTGGACAATAAATTGTCAGTAGTTTAAACTTGGAACGCCATCATTGATGATAGATAAGAGCATCTCATTCTCATTATTGAGCATCCCACACTGACACCACTAAACAAAAAGGAACAATCGAATACCATACGCCACCAAATTAGTCGGGGTTTTTTATATACCTTTTAATTTTGTTTCGCGTCTGGTTTAATTTTATCTGCTGTCGGGATTACCGGCATAGGAATGTACCCATCGAGGCAACAAGAGTAAAAAGTAGGCATACACGACGAGAAATAAATAAAGGTAGGAACTGGTCGACGCTGAGATTTCTTAGCGCGTTAGGGCTGCCAACATGACGACAAACATAATGACCGTAAATAAAAAAAGGTGGAACAAATAATGCTGTGTCATAATTTCTTTATGTTCCATCCATTGCCACAATCTGTTAATTTAATTCATCTTGTCGATTTAATTTGTTTTTGAACTGAAAAACGAGAAAAGAATGATTGATTATTTTTATGAGACAATCTTTTTATCTTTTTTGAAATGTTGGCCAGCCCTACACGGAAATGGCAACAAGTATAACATAGCTGAGATGAATGGAGTAGCAATTTTTTGTGAATCAACGCGGATAGTTTTCATATACAACTTTTTATGGGACACTTATGTAACGCCATCCCGTCGCCTCCATATACGATCTAGCCACTTTTTTTCTAGCATTTCTACAATAAACGGGTAAACATAAAGAAAATATAGATAAAACTATTAGTTAATCAATCACACAACGGGCGCCTCCGACGAATCAAAACATTGAATCACGGGTTGGGAACAATGAATCTCACGGTCGAATGCGGGCGTCAAACGGTCGATATTAACAGGTCAATTTACTTCTGTGACGCTTTCCCACGGTGATAAACAAATATTTACTTCTTTTAAACGTTTAATTTAATTAAAAAACATTATGCAACCCGATTCCCTTCAGAGATTTTACTGAGCTTTATCTACCAAATCTGACTGCCGTGTCGGGAAATTTAAATACGACGTGTTCTTTCAACAGATTTCTAACTACATTATAATCTTTGCGAGTTATAAGAACTCCTAAGTAGCTAAGTATCAACTTAATCCAAAGTGTAATAAAAACGTCAAACTTTTTCCTGTAGTTTTTGTGCTTGATATCTGAGCGACACTATTCTTGAGACTCCACGCCTAATCTATTTACGCCGTCGTTTTATTGGTCTGAGCAAAAACGTTCCAAATTTAAATTATACATCTAAATGACTTTATTGTATTCGATTGACTTTTTTTAACGTTGCATTAATTTTATTCCAGATACCTTAATCGCGCGGATGACGAAACAAAGCATAGCGGATGTCGGTGGTCCATGGGTGGAAGAAGACCAGAGGTGGGGCGGTCCTGGAGGGGCGCACCTCAGGTTGTCATACCGAGTGACCTGTGCCGCGCATTACTACGGGTCAGGGTGCGAAGTGCTGTGCAGGCCGAGGGATGACTCCTTCGGCCATTACACCTGTTCGCCAGCTGGGGAGATCGTTTGCAGGCCAGGGTGGACCGGGGACTATTGCTCGAAACGTAAGTACCTTTAGGATGTTCTCAAACAGGTTTAATTTATATTGCGTGCAACAAAGTCAATTTTTAAATTAAATGTACGCTTTGTTATTCTGCTAATAGTATCGCAAATATTAGGCACTGTTTTGGTGACTCAAGGCTCCATACTTATGTCATACAAGCCATTCACAATGTATGATACTCATCTTATTGCATCATGCTGAAAATGTCACCATCACGGTATCCGGAACTCTACAAATGTCAAATAAAAAAACAACGAAACCGACACGTCATGTCCCAAATACCCAATAATTATCGTTTTAAATATGGAACGCACAATTCACTCATCCTCATTAAAGTGTTCACGACAATTTTTTTATACCAACATCCTTTCATAAACGTAATAACCGTTCCGTTTTGCATGGAGACTCTCGTAATGATGTAATTCGAATTCTACGACACACCCTGCCACACAAGTTTTATATTTTTACAATAAACTCGGCAAAATTATGTTTAATACTTTTTAAAATCGTTGTTTAACATAAAACATGGATAATAGCTCTCTCTGTAAACGCCTAAGCATAAACAATAATGATTTATTCTCGTTAGTTTTTTTTTATTTCAATCATCATTATCTTTTTAGAGCTTAAGAAGGTAGATACAGCCAGTAATTCGAAATAACTATGCGAATAGTAAATAACTTTTAATTATCTCACAGAAAATAAGTCGTAAATCGTATTTAATTAGTGCTGTATTACAATTAATTTTTACTAACAATTTATAAGGTTATTCGAACTTCCTGTGTCGTCGTCCGACCTCCAACTGAACGACTAATAATTTTAAAACCGTATATTTTTTGTAGTGATTCTTACTGCCATAAAATGTGTGGAAGTTTCACAATAATTATATGGGTTATATTATTTTTATAACATAATTTAATCATTCCATTTTTTTTAAATTGATCTGTTGTGTACTATTTCTATGGCATTAAAAATTTACTTTAGGAACGCATTTCTTTTTATTTATAAACAATAGAATTTTAAAACTAGAATTCAAAACTGAGTACATATTTCTGGATGTTAATATTTTTTAATTCTTAATTCAATTTAATTGTCTTTATTCATTAAGGTCAGCGGCCAGATACTTATATTTGAGCGGTGGTAACTTTTTCACTGTAATTAAACTATTATGTCTTTCGTCAGTGTGTCGGTCTGTCACAGTGTATTAGTAGCGTGTGACCGTACGCTCGTGTGGTCCATGTTTGCTTTCGACGTGAATGCTGCATTTGTAAACAAATACAGCGGACGCGGGCGCAGGCGCATCATTAGCGACGCTTTATGTCCACACAATGTTTTTACCGCCGCTATCGATACGATCGCGCATTTCAATAGATTTCTAATGAAAAACAGTATCTAAACGTTTCATACGTCATTACAAGTTTGTGACGTATGTTAGGCACATCGCGTCTTGTATTGTAAAACAAAGCTGTACGTCTCGGTCTCGGCGAGATGCATTGTGGCCGGGCGGATGTCGCGTCGCAATCTCGGCAGCCCCACCTGCCGCCGCGTTCCCACACTCCGGCGCCGCAAAAAACGCGCCAGACAGAGATGCAGCACCTCGCGCCTCGTAGAGCGCCCTCTCGCTCCCACGCCAGGGCTGCGGCCCGCCCGCGAGCCTCTCAACTCTGCTTCCACGCGTCAGGATAGCCACGAAATTTCAATTTTCTGGAAAAAGTATACAAAAGAGATCGAGCGCGTCGGAAATCCAAACTATCCCAACTTCGCGTAAGAAAAGATGGACGATAATATCAATTGGCTAATGTCGAACGTGTGAAAGAATCGACATGGCGAATGTAAACGATCGTACGTTACATAAATGTACAGCAATAAATGTCTCGCCAACCCTATCAGTGGAGTATGTATCGACGATTACGAAAATGTAAAAGCGAGAGAAGCGGCCATAATGTAATGAAAACAACACTGTTCGTTCGCGCACGCACACACGGCTCCGCGGCTCGCCATACAGATGCCTCGAACCGGGTCAAAAACACCTTTAAACGAGAACTGAACACCAATCGAAATAAACTCTGTACTTGACCGTGTCACGAAACCCGGCTCGCATCTGCCGAAACGGTATCTCGCCTTCTGGGAAAGCTTAACAATCCCGAAAACTTATTTGCATGTCCCGATCGCATTATCCAGCCGACTCTTCTTCTTAATGATAGGGTAAACATCGCGAGAGGAGCCCTTTACGGCCGCTTAATTTCGCCTAATTATTAACGAGAGTATAGTCGTGTATAGTTCTCACGAATATTACCTTCTCATATTGAATCGCGAATCCCACGCGCACCTAATTTCCGTTTTGGATAGAAGCAGATGTGGGGAACAGTTAAATATTTGCTAACACGTGTGGGAACAATCCTCCGGGAAGGTTGGCTTTTTGTCGCGTCCTACCTGGCCTCGGCCGGAGCTACAACTCTGAAATGGTAGTGGGACCTTGGTCGCAGTGCGGCACACGCTACTCTTTCATTAGAAATCGATACTGTTCGTGTTCATTGATAATAATTAATAGGCCTGTTGGAGCGCGCGGTAGAAACATCCTCCCTGCGGCGGCACTTACGCCCCAAATTGGTTTTGGAGTGTAATTTTTACTACCGTTTTACCTTCGCTCGAGGGTCAAGATAACCTCAAGTGGGAGTGCACTGAAGTGGAGAGCAATGAGCAATAACACCGCACACTCGAACCTCTTTGATCCAGCTCCGTCGGCCCGACGCGGGCGGTGGCGCCAGTTTCACTTTTTCCTCTAGTCTTTAATGTATCCCATAAACTTTTATTATTAATCCATTGTAATACTCGAGGAAAGGTCATGTGAAGCGATTGTTTTAAACGTCCATTTATATTTTATTCGGAAAGTGTTGCGTTCGTGAAAGCGGATTATGTTTTATTCAATTTCCTCTACGATAAAAAAGAGCGGTAATAGCTCGGCTGGCGGAGTGAGTTCGCCAATTGGGTAGAGTGCGACTTAAGCCGATTTGCAAGCTCTCTGAGCAAGTTCGGGGGGCTTTGTGCGCTCCGCCGAGCTTAAACCTAGGGAGCGAGGCACGGGCTAATCTGTTTTATTTAGCTCCCGACCGGCTCTAAGCTTCGGAAATACCTCCCAAACTCGCGATGTGCCGAAGCTTCGTTGTTGTTTCCTCGTCCAATTTAGAACTGCTACGGGTCCATTCTCATTTGCATTTGGACAGGGAGTGCAAGTTATGATCAAGATGGCGTCTAGTATTTTTCTAGCGAGTTAGGGGAATAGTAACGGTCGAGTGACGGTTAGGCTCCCCGCGCTATCTGCCCCTCTTTGTATTCGCTCCGATAACTTGCCCATGCGCACCCAACCGATACGACTCCGCACCGCACTTCTTATTTCAAAACACTATTTTTTTCCAACGATCACCATACATTACCACTCGCGTTTGTTGTTATGTAAACTTTCTTACATTTTTGTACAGCAATGAACTGCGTTCCTTTCATACCGATCAAAATTGTATTCCAACTCCGTAAGGTTAAAACAGGGTAAGGTTCGCCGCGTAGAACGTAAATCACATAGTTAACGATGCGCACATATTACGCCGGTAGTACATCAAGCTCGAGTTCCATATTCATCTTTATAAGCCTTTATAAATATACTTCTATTCCAAGATCCTGTCGATTCCGATTTATAACTAGGAAACACGCTTACACGGGATTATGCGCGTATATTTCGTAATAAAAATGTTATTTAATGCAGGTTATAAAGTTAAAGAGGATCTCGTTGTAGTTGCGAGGCTGTGTGAGTGAAGATAAATTGTTTGTGCGCGCGACCTCGCCCCCGGCTCGGGACGCTAACGAACCTCTCTCTTTGTTGCACTCGCCGTGTCCTTTGCAGCGAAACTGCACTCGGATTCCGAGCTTAATGCGAGGAACTGCGTGGAGCATCGATTTTCAGTCGAGAGATTAATCGCCGCCTTCCCCTCGGTACATAATTAAAGAAATCCATTAGCTAGCTCACCGTGCCCTTTGTCTTCGTGATGCGCTAACGAATGTTGTCTTTTTGTTGCAGCGAGATGTATGCCCGGCTGCGACGTGGAGCACGGCCACTGCCTCAAGCCCGACGAATGCATGTGAGTACCCACTTCACACGTTTGTGCTAAACGCTTAACGTTACTCCCTCCGTCTCTAAATCATTCATCCTCCTCATTGTTCCGTACGGAGAGAAAGACATACTTTTTAGTCGCTTGTTATCACGTCCCATTCTTTACTAACGAATGTTTTCTTTAATTTCAGTTGTCATTCGGGCTGGGTGGGCGCGCTCTGCGACCAGTGCGAGCGACATCCGGGCTGCATCCACGGGACCTGCTCCAGGCCGTGGGACTGCATATGCGAGGAGGGGTGGGGAGGTCTGTTCTGCAACCAAGACCTCAACTACTGCACCAACCACCGCCCGTGCAGGAATGGAGGCACGTGCCATAACACCGGCCAGGGCAGCTACACCTGCGTCTGCCCCACCGAGTATACGGGCCCCAATTGCGAGAAATCTCTCCATTCCTGCGCAGTCCGACCCTGTCTAAACGGTGGAGCGTGCGTCCCGGACGAGGGAGGCGAACTTTCCTGCGCCTGTCCACAAGGCTACGAAGGCGCCCGGTGTGAAACCCGACGACTCACCTGTTTCGACCAACCCTGCCGCAACGGAGGAATCTGCGAGCCTCGACCGACCGGCTACATCTGTGTCTGCCCCGTCGGATACGCCGGAACCGACTGCGCCTTAGAAGCAGATCCCTGCGCCGCCAACCCTTGCAGAAATGGAGCCACTTGCACACGCGCCGGGGACGGATTCAAATGCACGTGCAAGGTCGGATTCAGAGGCAACCGATGCGAGATCGATATCGACGACTGCGCCGGAATAGTGTGCGAACACGGAGGCACCTGCGTCGACCTAGTGAACGGACAGCGATGCCAGTGCGCGCCGGGATTCCTCGGCCCGAGATGCGAGAC